>QANU01039626.1:627902-658803 GCA_003254905.1 Nissolia schottii | reverse complement strand
ATATAAAGTTTGTACATTTTATTTTCTGTGTTATAAAACTTCAGAACACTGTCATTTCACAGCAACGTCACCAAATCAAAAGCTCTCCATGGAATTCATCAAAAAATGACGAAAAATTGTCACAAATTCTTGTATTATCATTTTCGATCACTACCTAAATGAGATAACGATTGTATACGGTTTGAATGTGAAATTGCACTTGCGACTTTGATTTTCATGGAGGATTATGGTTTCCATGGAGCTCGCGTTTTGGTTCAGAGGTGGTTATGGAAGATTTTGAATTCCATGGAGCTAGTGTTTTTGTTTCAGAGATGGATATGGAAGATGCTGTTGTGATATGATTGAGAAACCATTACGTATCAGATCTGTTGCAATTGCAGTGCGCGTGAAATTGCGTATTTTCCAAATACGGAAAGTCCGTTGTATTCCGTATTAATAAACAGTGAAACCGTATAAAATGGTGGTGTATGTACGGGTGTATGGATATTGGGTGTACATGGAGCATTTTTGTTGAGAAGATATTAACTTGGTTTCTATCCACGCGAGAAGATAATTAGAGAGCATGTTCAAACCTCAACACGTCAATTGGGTTTCTCTCAGCGATGAGTTAGTATGGTAAAGGATTTTGAGTTGGATCCATTTATATAATAGCAATATAAAGTGAGAAAAAGATGTGGACGCATGGCATGAGTATCAATTACAGAGAAAGATAAATCCATGATATTTGGAGGAACAATAGTAGAGGAAAGTTGTAAAGCCATCGAGGAAGGGTTAGACATGGGTATTGTGACTGGAGGAATTTTCTTTCCAAAAAAAATTTGTTGTCATTTTTTAAATAAAAATTTGTTTAAGATTAATTGTCATTTGATTAAATTAAAGAAGTATTAAATGTATTTTTTATTCTTATACTCTTGTTATTTTTCATACTTCTTATAACACTTATTGCTTAAATTTCATTTTGTTTATACACTTTATATTTCTTCTATCTTAATGTGAATTAAATAATTTATTAAACCGTGTGTTTTTGTAAAAAATGAAAAAATAATGGACGGAGGATGTATTTTGTGTGGCTTATACTTTTAATGGTAGTGTGTGAATTGAGCAAGTCCCTCATAGTATTGTAACTCCACTAATCTTTCACGACTGTAATCACTTTATTGTTCTTCAATAATATTTGCAACTTTTTTTTAATTAAAAAAATATAGATGCGTGCGTGCAGTAGCTTTATTTAAACTTGAAATATAGGTGTCCAAAGATACTAGAGAAATTATTTTTTGAATATAAAATGAAAAAGATTATAAAAAATTAGGTCATTTTGTTTAAAAAAAAACAGGTAACTTTTTTTTATACGGGAAAATAGATAATTTTATTGAAAAATAAGGAAAGAGGTAAAATGAACCAAACCCAATAACGATCAAGGGCGGTTATACTTGCTTAACACTTTTATTTATACAACTAATAAAGAAGATTTCCTTAAAAAACTGTCCTTTTGCTATTCAGTGTTTTCTTTCATTTTTATCCTTTTGTAAGTAGTTCTTATTTTTAAATAATTTTCTTCACAAAAAATAACTATCTACTTTCCTTCTCTCTAAATACCACCTCTCATTCATTTGTACTGTCTTTTGCTGTTTTTATTTGTCTATTTTTCTTTTACCCTTTCATATTTCATTACAATCAATGTCTCGTAAATAATTCAGATTAGCTGGCATTGCTAATCTATAGTAAAGATACAAAGAGATAACTCATCAAAAAAGTTTTTAATTCCCTTCTTAACTTTGCTTCCACTTATTTCTTAGATGATTTCATAGGTATTCCCATAATAAAATATAGTTGTTTTGTAGTTTGTCTTTCTCTTGACAAGGTTGTTAAACTATTAACTCTTAAACTCTTACGAGTTTATGAGTTCAGGTCTTAAAATCAAATTAACTCGTTTGAAAACTAGAACTTAAGTAAATTCGAGTGAACTCAAATCAACTCAAAACTCATATAAATAAACTCACGAGTTCACTATTTTATTAAAAAAATTCGTATTTTAATTAAACCCCAAAACACAATATTTCACAAAGATCACTTTTGACTATGACTTCTCAAAAGAGGATCTTGATATCTTGACTTATGGGTGTTGATTATAACATAATAAAGTTTTGCTATGTTATTTTTTTACGTTATTTTATTTTTTGTACTTTATGACATGTGTTTGCCTCATTATGATATTGAAAGTGAAATTTCAATTTATATTTGCATTCCCATAAATTTAGTATATCATATTAATTTATTATAAATATTTATTTTTATTATTTTTATAATACGTGATCTCCAAAGAGTTTACTATTCAAGTTTAATTATGCTCAATGAGTTGCATAAATTTACCAATTTAACAACCTTGTCCTTGAGATTTTGCCTAAGTTGTAAGCTATTTATTAACTTTTTTTTAAGTAAAAAGGCTTGAAACTTGAAAACAGAGAAGCAAAAGATAAAAATAAAAAAAGAAAATAAATAAAAGGCTCCCGTCAAAAACTCGAAATGATAAATATTTGGTTATATAAATATCAATTTATACTATTATAAAATATTAGAGATTCGATTTTAATATTTTTAAATATTAGGGAATAAAATAAACATGATCTATAATTTAAGAAGAAAAAAATATGATTTTTTTCCTTTTAAAAACGTTACATTAGAAAATTAAAAAAATTAAAAAAACTTGAAAATTTTGATACTGGATACTCATTAATCTTCTTAAGTTAATAATTATCTTTTAAGAAATGATTTGAAAATATTTTAACTTTTGGTGATTCTTTAAAAGTGAATTACGGTTTATGTAAGTAGTTGAAATAAGGTTAATGCTCATTTTAACACTTAAAAATGTAAATATAAATCACTTTGGTCTATGAAATTAAAAAACTCACTTTCTGAATCCTAAAATTATAAGTCATATATCAAATAAGTCATATGATTATGATTTCGTTGATTTATCACATTAAATGAGATAATGACAAGAATTGAGACTGCAATGAGATTATAATACTATTTGTGGTCGCAAAAGTGATTGTAGCAACACTTAGGATTGTAAATCTTATTTGATATTAGAGTTTCATTTGCACCCACAAATGCTTCCATAACATCATTTGAAGTCTTAAGTACTGCAACAATTCATTCACAACCTCACGTGTTGTCACAACCCTATTTAATACGATAAATTAAAAAAAATTTGACGACACAGTAATTATAATGAATTGAATGACTAATTTGACTTACGAAATAAAGTTTTAGAGATTAAAATGTCACATTTTAAATTTTAGGGACTAAAGTAATTTAGACTTGAGTTTTAAGAATCAAAATGAGCATCATCCCATTGAAATATTTGATAGTTAGTAGTGTTTATTTATAAGTAAGTTAAAATTTAAAGATTAAATTTGAAGATTTAAAAGTTTGAGATACTATAAAAAAAAATGTTTGAGATCCTTACTGAGCGTTAGGTTGAACTCAGATGTTATTGTTTTAAAAAAAAATCTTAGGTGGTTAATCCATTGCCGAAGTTATTTGTTTGTTTATTAATTAGATGTTGATATGCATGAGGAGTTATTAACCATTCATTATCTATTGACTTCAAAACAGCTGTGAAAAAAGTGTTTGGCAAGTTATCCTTTATAATATGATATAGATTAGGGTACATAGCTTATATGTTGGTTCTTTGAAGTGACACATAACAGAATTGCTCCCAATACACAATTTTACACGTTATTGGCACGTAGGCATATAATATATAATAAAGTGAGTCATACTCAGTAAAGTCTAAAAGAAATTAATAATTCTATTTTTACGCGAAAATATTTAGGCACTCTAAACACCATGACATTGACATTTAGTAGGGACCATAATATATAATAACAATTCAATTATTTTTAACATTTTCTCTCCATCAAATCACATATTATCTTTTGCTTTCCATCTCTAAACATGCGGGCATCAATACAATAAAAATAGATATCAACGTAATAGTTATAGACATTAACATAAAAAATGTATCCACATTTTTTTAAAACATTTTTTTTAAATTTTTATAAATGTTGATATACATTTATGATGTCTTAATTCCTATTTTTATTATGTTGATACATATGGTTATTACATTATTGTCTATTTTTATTATATCGATACCTATGTGATAAATATTGAGCTTGACATTGGAGAGAGAAAAATGCATCAAGTTGATGTTAATGTTTATTTCTGTTATGTTGATGCAAATTTCTATTAATTGGTATGCAGGAGTGAGAGTGACGACAATGGAGAGATAGTATGCTCATTGACCAAAGATCGACAGTTCTACGTGATGGAAAGACAATGTGATTTGATGGAAAGAGAACATGTCTAGATAAAATAATTACATGGAAAGTATTTTTTTATAAATACAAAGCATGATCTTTTTGCAAAGTATAACGAGAGAACACATTTAAGTAGGGGTGGGAATAGGCCAGGCGGAAACGAGCAGCTAGCATTCGAGCAGCATCCAAGCAGACGAGACGAGCAGCATCCGAGCAGGTGAGCAGCCACCAGAGATGAGCAGCATTCGAGTAGGTGAGCAAGCGCCGTTTGTGATGTGAGGACAGTGAGTGAGGTGTGAGGCTAAGAAAATATGAGGTGAACACTGAATAGCAGCAGATTAGGGTTAGTTTAAAAAGTAAAATTAAAAAAACATAATTATAGTAATAAATGAAATTGCATATAATATTACAAAAAGACCAACTGGCCTAGTAGTTAAGACTATACATTATATAGTGAGGGTCATGGGTTCAAATCCCTGTGAAGGTACCTGACCTGTTTACTTACAAAGGCCAATATAGGTTTATTAAAAATTATAAACCCTTTTCACCCTCACAGGGATTTGAACCCATGACCTTCACTATACAATATATAGTCTTAACCACTAGGCCAGCTGGTCTTTTTGTAATATTATATGCAATTTCATTTATTACTATAATTATGTTTTTTTAATTTTACTTTTTAAACTAACCCTAATCTGCTGCTGTTTAGTGTTCACCTCATATTTTCTTAGCCTCACACCTCACTCACTGTCCTCACATCACAAACGGCGCCTGCTCACCTGCTCGGATGCTGCTCGTCTCCGGCGGCTGCTCACCTGCTTGGATGCTGCTCGTCTTGTCTGCTGCTGCTCTGCTCCGGTGGCTGCACCTGCTCGGTTTCCGCTTCTGCTGTTGCTCGTGTCGTCTGCTTCTGCTGGTGGTGGTCTGCCTCTGGTGGCGGTCGTGACTTCTGCTGCTGCTCGGTTTCCGCTGTCTGCTGCTGCTCGTCTCGCTCCCTCACGGTTTCCACTAAATGTCGTTTCTGCTGCTGCTGCTGCTCGGTTAAGCCGCACAACAAGGTATTTCTAATTTCACCTTCTAATTTCTCTTAGATCTACAAAAATAGAAATTGAACACATTGTATGTTAATTGCTTGATTTCATTGTAGAAGTCTACCTTTATGTGGGTACCTTTTGTTAAATAACATGAGAAATATATGTTGGATTTGGAACACCTGCTTTCTTTATCATAGATTGGGTTTGGAATTTGATGAAATCTGGAAAGTTAGGAGAAGCTTTGGATGCTTCTATGTTAATAGATGAAAGTTCTACTAGAAAAGTTGTTGAGAGGTTCTTGCTGGTTTGTGTTGTGTAGAATTAGTGCCAATTTTTCTAACAAACTGTTGTTGAATGTTGATTATTGAGTGTAGAATTAGTGCCAATTTTTCTAACAAACAAATTGTGTAGTTGATTATTGTTGTTGAATGTTGTTTTATTGAGTGAGTAACAGGCCGCAATAACAGGCCACGATAACAGGCCAAAGTAATAGTTTTTTTTTAAATAAAAAAATACCAGGCAGGCCTATCAAACTTCAGGCCAGGCCAGGCCAGACTTACCAAACAGGCCAGGCCAGGCCTAAGAAAAAGCCTATAACAGTTAATAGGCCAGACCCAGGCCAATAATTTACGAAACGACCTGGCCTGGCCTGACCTGTTCCCACCCCTACATTCAAGCAAAGAAATACCATTCTGTTTTAGATATCTAGTTAAATGATGAGCTCCAAAGCTACGGTTATATGTAGGCAAACCATAAAGCCATCCTTTCCAACCCCTAACCACCTTAAAGATTTCAAAATCTCCCTCCTCAAACAACTGGCTCCTCCACGTTACATTCCCATTTTCCTGGTCCACTCTGCCTCTGATATTAGTGATGATTTTGGGTCTAATGCCAAAAGTAAAATGATATCTGATAAGCTTAAAGCTTCTTTATCAGATGTACTCACTCTTTATTACCCACTTTGCGTGGAAGATTGGACGGCAATTTCTCATTCAAGTGCAAAGATGCAGGCGTTCTTTACATTGAGTCTAAATTCCCCACCATTAATCTCTCTAATATTCTCCAAAATCCACAGGCTCATTAGATAAAAAGAGTTTCTCCCATTTGACCCATACAAACCTGGAGGAGAACATCATGAAGTACCTACATGGAGCATGGCAGTTCAATTCAACGTATTTAGCTGCGACGACATCGGACTCGGTGTTTGCTTCTTGCGCAAGATTGTAGACACTGGCTCAGCTGTGTCGTTCCTCAACGCTTGGGCTGCAACCATAAGGGGACATGGAAATAGCATAGTTACTCCTTGATTGGATGCTTCCTTCTTTTTCCCCTCAAATAATTGACATTGAATTGGACATTAGTCGTATTGTAACCGGTACCGAAAAGCTTGTAACAAAGAAGTTCGTGTTCGACGGGACAAACTTGTCTAGGCTATGAGCCACGCTCGGCAGCTTCAACCCTACTCGTGTTGAAGTCGTCATGTCCATGGTTATTAAACTTTCGAGTTAACTCGTAAACTCTTACGAGTCTCCGATTTTACTACAGAAAACGAGTTAACACTTATATAAACTCTTTTTTGGTAAACTCGTACGAGTTTAAATAAACTCTCGATTCTACTATCGAGTTTACGAGTTAAAATCTACCTATGAGTTTACGAGTTTACCTCAAAATGTACAAATTTTATAACTGTTAGATACTTACCTAATTTTGTTTATATTAGATAATATATATTGAGTTTATTTAGCTAATTTCATATATTTATCATAATTGAGCTATGTTTTATTGAACTATAAAATAATACAGATACTGAACAAAATATGATATAATCACTAAGTGTCATGCATTAAAATGTATTTTATGATATTTCTTTCATTAATTTAATTCAAAGTTAACATTGTTCAATTTCAATTATAAATAAAATATTTAATTAAGTTTAGTTCCTAATTATACTGCTTTATAACATATTTTTTACGTATGTAAACTCGTACGAGTTTACGAGTCGAGTTTACGATTTGAGTTTGTTGAGACTCCACGAGTTTACTTAAACTCTCGAGTTTGATAACTTTGGTCATATCAATCATTTGGAAATCGGCCTTGAAAGCAGCAAAGAAAAGATTAGGGGAACGTAACGAAACGTTGAATCCATCCATGTTGATCCAGGCAGTGAACATTAGTAGCCGAATGGGTGCCACCGCTGCCGAAGGATTTGTTTGGAAATACTTGGCTATATTTCTTTTCTCCATTGGCGGGAGCTGATGGAAATGGGGCAGTGAAGTTGTGTGATTTGGCAAAGGTGGTTAGAAAAACGATAAGTGAAATGGATGCGGATTACTTAAGCAAGCTCCAGAGCGGGGAGGTGATCAGCGTTCTTGAATCCTCTTTGAAATCTAAGATGGAGATCATGGAAAATGAGGTTCCATGCTATGGATTTAGTAGTTGGACAAGAATTCGGTTTCTACGAAGTTGATTTTGGGTGGGAGAAGCAGACTCCCAGGCTACTACTCTGAGCATGGAGGTGAAAAATACGGTAATTTTGATGGGCACAAAGAATGGGGATGGGATTGAGGCATGGATAGCCATGACTGAGCATGATATGATAGAATTCGAGTGATGCCCCCCAAGCTTCTTCAATTCGCTTGCTTAATTTGATGGTTAGATTTTTGGCGAAAAACTATTTGGTATCAAAATATGGGAAATTTGTAAAGATTATTAAAATGTGGTATTTTTTTTTTTTTGAAATCGTCACACTTTGTGGCAATTTGTGCTATTTTTTTTGGGAGGTAAATCGCCACATTTTGTGATGATTTATACCATCACTTTTTTTTAATTAATCACCACGTTTTATGGCAACTTACATAGCCAATTTTTTTATCTATTTAATAAATTGTCACTTTTTGTTGCAATTTACTATAAAATTCCACATTTTAACACATTATAAAAATAAGATCACAATTTTATTTTTTTTCATTATTTTTACCACACATTTTTTAGTCTATTGTCTCACGTGGCTAGGGAAACTAATACTAGATTAATTGTCTTAGGATTAAAAATTAGGGTAGTAATAAAATCTCCCTATAGTTAATTGTGTTTGTGTAAAATAAAATTTGAAAGTGAGAAATGCTATAGCTCCCAACAATGACTTGACTTTTACAAAACTTGCGAGCAACACATTACACTCAGTATCTTTGCAATTCATACTTGAAATTATTGCGAGACTTGAGCATCTATTAATAGTCCAAACTTTACATAAGAATATTTGTAATATTCAATACTTTCTGTCTTCTTCTACCTTTTTGCAAGCAATATTTAGTTCATATTCTTTGTTAGCAGCTTGTTCTTTGGAGAAAAAAAATTAGATTCATAGATTGTCCAGACCCATGCTTTGGCCATGATCGGCACACATGCTAATCAAGTTCATTAGTCTAGCAAGTCTAAGAATATTATGATACAAATTTGAATTAACAACTTAATCATTTTAGTTACCAAAATTCTGACATAATTTTGAATGAATTTTGGAAATCGAACAACATAAACAATAATCTCAAATTCATACAAAACAGTTCAACTCTGATTATAGTATGCGCAATAACAATAATAAACATAATAATCATGAAATAGGTGATTGAAATGCTTGAAATGGTCAAGAACGATGAATCTATAATTGAGAGAGAAATCTAAATAAGGATTCGAGGGCAGGTTACTGCTTTTATTCCACAATATGCTTATAGTGTTCGCTTCAATGAGGCAACCAACACCCTATATATAGCTAGGAGCAGGGCACTCTCCCTGTGTAAAAGAAACTGATGGGTTAAGCCTTTTCATTATGGCAAGCCCAAACATAAAGACCCATAACAATATTTATTAATGGGTCATGCTTAACAACAATAAGTCCAATAACAATAATGTTTACAAAATAATTGGATTTAAAAGAAATAACACTAATTACTTTGACATCAAATTAATTTGAGTTTTTAATTAACTTATGTTATTCGATACAAAATTTTCAACAATCTCTCACTTGGACATCATAAGTTAAAACAAGAATTTTTAGATTAATCCAAAAATATGTGATCATAACAAGATGTTAAAGTCGAGTAAGCACTCTAAAAAAATGGTCCAATATGTTATAACAAGTACTCAACAATGTAGAAAATTATACCCAAAGGAATGTTGATATCATACATGCAAGATACTCATTTTTTGGTGACCCAGTGGCATATGGGTAAATGAGAATGCACAACAATAAAATTGCATGTGCAATGAAAACAATTCCCAACAAAATGGTCTAGCATCCACCTAAGATGCACAAGAACAAAATGAGACCGTGCCCAAAATGACTCCAAAAATGTGTCATATGAACATAAAAGTGCTTATAGTAACAATAGGTCAATCACATATGACAACAATGCATCCGACCCAGATGCTTTCTAAGATACAAAAAAATATCCCAGCACAAATATTGACTAAGTCCAATATGTCTCACTTATATGCCATTACATAAAATTGTGTTAATAACTAAGTTGCGCAAACTTAAATGACATTCACAATAACGCGAGGTCATAATAAACTTACAAAACAAACTCTCACTGATCCAAAATTCTCAAATGACCTCATTATACTCTTATAAGTTGCTAGCCATGAGTTATGGGATCAACAACGAGAAGTTCTGAAGTAACGTGTTTGACAAGAGTCTTTGGCAATATGTCATATACAAAACGGGAGTATGAATTTTAAATGCAGTTGGATGCAGTTCACTAAATTTGTTGTATACATAGTATTATTATTGTTTATAAATATAGTATAAATACAGATACTGTAGTGTGTGTGGCAATAGAGGTAGTCCATTATAGGTAATATATGAATATAATAGATACAAATCTTACAAAAGTTATCATTATTTTATCTAAGACAAATAATGTAAATTAGGGATGGCAAAAGGAATGGCAAGGGTCAACCCATCTACAACCGGCATTTTAATGACTCAGGCCAAGGAGAGTAAATTTTTTAGACAAATTCTAATATTAAATTTATTGAATTTTGTCAACATTTTATAATCTAATGTCTTATATTAATGAAATAATAATAAAGTTTGATTAATTTAATTTTAAAATAGTTATAAGGGTGGGCATCGCCAGCGGGCAGTTGACATAAATGATTCTTAGGTCGATCCGTCCGTCACCTGTCTTTGTCAGCGCCACCACCCTAGCTTGAAGACTTAATGCCATTCCGCTCTTCAATAAAAACGCACTCATTAACCTCTGATACTGCAACACGTGTTCCAACTAGCGTGCGTACAACTAACTATGCATAGAAGCTAAGACGCTAAGCTCAGGGGAGCGAAGCTAACCAGATTCTCAGGTTGCAATTGCAGATCCATATATATTTAGGGGCGCGTGCAAAGGGTAGTTCGATGAGGCGGCGACGATTGTGGCTCAGCATCACCCGCGGGGAAAACAAGATCGGGAGAGGATTTAGATTTATTGCTCCCGCCGCCGCCGCCACGTCATCAACTCCAACCCTGGCCAAGTCAATCGATATCAACGTAAATAACCTTGAAGAAAAATAAGGGAAGTAGGAAGAGGGGCCAAATATATTATTGAAGTATCTTGATGTGGGTGTAATTAACCGTATCCTTTCTAATACGGCATAGAATAGGGTACATAGCCCTGCCGTATTGGGGTTCTTTGAAATCACACGTGGCTAGAAATCACGTAGAAAATTTTTTTTCAAGTATAAATAAAGGCCACATCTTTTTTGCAAAGTATAAGGAGAGGGAGAAAAAAAATTGAAGCTTAGAAATAATACCTTTTTTTGTTTTAGATATCTAGTTAAACGATGAGCTCCAAAGCCAAGGTTATATCTAGGCAAACCATAAAGCCATCCTCTCCGACCCCTAACCACCTCAAAGATTTCAAAATCTCCCTCCTCGATCAACTGGCACCTCCGCATTACATTCCCATCGTCCTGTTCTACTCCGCCTCTGATGTTAGCGACGGTTTTGGGGCCAACGCCGAAAGCAAAACGATGTCTGATAAGCTTAAAGCCTCTCTATCAGACGTGCTCACCCTTTATTACCCGCTCTGCGGAAGATTGGAAGGCAATTTCTCATTCAAGTGCAACGACGCGGGCGTCCTTTACATTGAGTCCAAATTCCCCACCGTTAATCTCTCTAACATCATGCGGAATCCACAGGCCCATCAGATAAAAGAGTTTCTCCCATTTGACCCGTACAAACCCGGAGGGGAGCATCACGAAGTGCCCACGTGGAGCATGGCGGTTCAGTTCAACGAACTTAGCTGCGGCGGCGTCGGGCTCGGCGCTTGCTTCTTGCACAAGATCGTAGACGCCGGCTCGGCCGCGTCGTTCCTCAACGCTTGGGCTGCAACCGCAAGGGGACACGGAAATGGCGTAGTCGCTCCTCGATTGGATGCTTCCTCCTTTTTCCCTCCAATAATTGACATTGAATTGGACGTTAGCCGCGTTGTAATTGGCAGCGAAAAGCTTGTGACAAAGAGGTTCGTGTTCGAAGGGACAAGCTTGTCCAGGCTACGAGCCACGCTCGGCAGCTTCAACCCAAGCCGCGTTGAAGCCGTCGTGTCGGTCATATGGAAATCGGCCTTGGAAGCAGCAGAGGGAACGTTAAAGCCATCCATGCTGAGCCAGGCAGTGAACATTGGTGGCCGGATGGCGCCACCGCTGCCGAAGGATTTGTTTGGAAATACTTGGCTATACTGCTTTTCTCCGTTGGTGGGATCCGACGGAAACGGATCAGCGGATTTGCGTGGTTTGGCAGAGGTGGTTAGGAAAACGATAAGCGAAGTGGATGCGGATTACTTAAGCAAGCTTCAGGGCAATGAGTTGATTGATGTTCTAGAATCCCTCATGAAAGCGAGGATAGAGGTCATGGAGAATGATGTTCCGTGCTACGGCTTTAGTAGCTGGACAAGATTTGGTTTCTACGAAGTTGATTTTGGGTGGGGAAAGCCGACGTGGGCGGCTACTCTGAGTATGGCGGTGAAGAATACCGTCATTTTGATGGGCACGAGGACTGGGGATGGGATTGAGGCGTGGATAACCATGACTAAGCATGATATGGCAGAATTTGAGCAGAGCGCCGAGCTTCTCCAATTTGCTTCCTTTGACGGTTAAACGTGAGGAAAGGAAGACTAGTACTGGTCGATTGTCATAGGATTAAAAGTTGGGGTGGTAATAAAGTCTCCCTATAGTTGATTGTGTTTTGTTAAAATAAAATTTGAAAGTGAGAAATGTTATGGTTCCCAACATTGACTCTCAAGACTTTTGTAAGACTTTGCGTGAAACTTATTACACATAGTATGTCTACAATTCATACTTGGAATGATTGTGAGATTAGAGCATCTATTGAAGATGCAAGCTTTGCATAAGAATGGTTGAAATTAGCATCTTGGACAATTTGTCCGTTTGCGTCAAAGCCTAAGCAAACGTTCTTTCTAGGAAAGCATTGCGATTTTTTTAGACCTTCCACCATCATGTCAAGCTCATCAGCTGGAGGTAGTGGTGGGTTGTTCAGAGGTGGGTTGTTCAGAGGGGGTCGTACATTTTGGTCCACCATATCTAAAAAAACAAAATCAAAACCCTAGCTCAAAGATCAAAACCCTAGCCAAAGATTAAAATCATAGCACATAAATCATAATGTCAGAGATCCGTATCAAATTGTAGAAAGTGGACGTCATGGCACCAGGAGACTCTAGTGGAGAAGTGAAATTATGATTTCTACTTGTGTACCGTGATGATTATATGTATGCATTTTGTATAGGCTAAATGGATTAGATATGCCATTAGTCCTTGTCAACTTATGTGCAGTAAATATATGTATGTATGTATGTATGTATGTACTTACGTAATATAATCAAGTACGTAACTGTTTTTGGACCATTATGATTGAATGTATATTATGCCCACTATGGTTACTGTGATTTTCTATGTGATGTGATGATTAAACACTTAAGTTTGTTGGACTTTATCGCTTGCATATATACATGTTTTCCTTCATACTTGTGGCTCATAATTTATGTTTCACTAACTGAACAAAAAGTTTTAAATTGATCCATATTTTCAGTTAAAGAATATTTTCGAAGACAATATAAGACTAAAAGTATTCCAATCAAGAGAGTGACAAATTAGTGAACATTAGTTACGACTTAAGCGTAAACAGCTAGTTAGGGTGTTACATGCACGGGGAAAGGGAGGAGAGGGATAATGTGAGAAAGTTAGTGTAAGAGATGTGTAGCTCGGTATGATCCTATAAATACTAATATGGCCGACAAAATTATCTGTCAATAGGTACATTAATTAAACGTCACGTTCCAATAATGCGGCGTTTACTGAGGCATTTTCTGAATTCCACCTTGACTGGTAGCTTTTTCAGTAAGTCGGCAGATTTAATTAATGTGGTGTTTCAAGAATGTGATAGTAACTTCGCCAAAACATAACTCAAATATCAATAAAAACTTATGTGCCTACTTAAAAATAATTAAAAAAAAAATATTATCCCATTGCTATCGAAATAACATGTACATTGGTAACCATGTTGGTGCTAAACGGTGCAAGGTTTTCTGAAGTGTATGCAGTGACGAATAACTAAATATGTCAATAAGTATTGTCGAGATAGTCTCTCAATTCGTTTCCAACAATTTTTTTTTGAAAATAATCCATTAATTGCTAATGGCAGAAAAATTGCGTTGGTAAATCTGTTGCTATTAAGTATTTTTCTAGTGCTAATTTTTGTAGACAATGCCTGCATCATATAGGCAAATGATAATAATGGAAATAGGTGAAATGTGCAAGTTAAATTAATCAAAAATATGTAACTTGTTCTGTGATGCAATAATGAATAGAGTCATAAAAATAATTCACTCAAAATATTTGAATTTTAAATTTCTCAAAAACTTGTGAATCGATTCATAACATTACGTGAATTGGTTCATTGAAAATCGAATTTCTGATTTATTTAATTTCACACGCCATGAATAGATTTAGGAAAACCATGAACCAACTCGACGGTGTCCAAAAACTATTTTAACTAACTTTCGAATATGTAACTCATATTCAAACCTTTTCAAAACATTTTCATGTTTCAAAAGCTAGTCAAGACATTCTTAGAACACTCCCTTGAAAAACCCCTTTTCTCAAATGCATATTTTCTTAAACATAAGATGCGACAGTGTAGTGTTTTTGAAATAGCTTTATGCATGAATGCTATAGGAACATTTTGAGAGATTTCTACTCCATAAATATTAACAACTTGAAATACAACTTTGATTGAATGAAAATTGTATTACAACTTGAAATTTCAACAACTTGAAATACAGAAAAAATTTCAACTTGATGTCAAGAGATATCTTTCTCTATTATTTCACTCTTTTTGACATCAATTAAAAAGGTTGAGGATCAATGCAAATTTTTCTGCCCATGAGATATTATTGGCATGGCATATAATTCAATTTTCCACATAAATAAATAAATAAACTAGTCAGAACATAAAACCACCAGTGCAAGACTACCAAATTAAGTAATAATCAAGTATGATCACTACATGAAACATTGTGCGTAGATATGATAAAATAATCCTACGTAAAACTAGCTTATTGTCTCGGGGAAGTCTGCTTGCTTCCAAATTCTAACTGCTGTTTGCAAGCATCGACATAATTTGCAACTCTGGAAACTTGTGCTTCAAGCTTCTTAAAGTTCACTTGAATTGCTTGGAGACATCTTTCGGTGTGTGCACAAGAGTCCTTGAGAATGCGAAGGGGGTCTTTATCTTTGTTGCCTCTTTCCTTCTCGATCCACATTCCATCTAGCTTCTTATAGCCAATCTATGCCATAGTTCTATAGCTCATGTAGGAGTTCGTTGAGAAAAGAATAAATCCTTTCTCAATGTCTATGTCAATGCTCACTCTTGAGGAGTAGGGTAATGATCATACCATAGGGGAGTCAAAATGTCCCCTTTTTGGTGCTAACTTATGCTTCACAGTGAGCAAGCCCCAAATGATAGGCCTACGAGTGACTATAACATACATGTACATCAAACATTCCCAGTGACTATGTCTAATGAGTGATTCCTTGTGAGAATCATATAAGCCATGACAGTGTAGAAGGCGATACTCCATACTTAGATCAGTCGCCTTAATTAGGAATTGCTTCTTTATGTCCTTCTCAAGAATTACTTTTACAGTAAGCTCTTTCTTGTAATTCTTATGCCAAAGATTATGTAAGCCTTTTCCTATTAGATTGTCGCCCTCCCAAGGTAGACTAGATATGTTAATTCACTCCCTTGTGTTGATACAAATTTGCCCTTGATTTACCACATAGGTTGTAATATTCCATTTTTCTCGTAAATACAAATACTGTGTTTTAGTACAGTAAGTAGAGATTAGCATTATATTGTCAACTAGGTATAGGTTTGAACTATACATCCACATAATAAAATATAATATTACAATAAACTTATAAGACAAAAACAATATAGTCAACTAATAGGACGAAACAATAGTCAATGTTGAAGACTAGTTAATCATCGATCAATCTGGTAGTCAACTATCTGTCCTACTGAGTCAGACCTTGGACCAGTAACAAGAAATCCCCACCACAGTATCTTAATCCCCTTCCTAGAAAGCAGTTGTTCCCGGGGTAGCGAATACCTTAAAATATTTCCATTTGAACTCCTGGTAAAACTCCTCCCACTGGCTGAAAACCCTCATTCCGGACACACCATTGAAAGTGTACCAGCTTCTATACCTAAAACGCGTCCCCGTAATAATTCTTCCTGTGGGGTTGGTCAAGGTGAACAAACTAAAAAATGTCTTCGGCAAAAGCTCCACGTCGAACACACCACACACTACCTCAAATCCCTGGATCACAGCCCACCCGTTGGGATAAAGTTGAGTTGGGCTGAAAGAGCATAACCGTATTAACTCCCACTCGAAGATGGTGAATGGAAGCCTAATACCCAAACGAGTGAAGAACACATCGTACATCCACAAAAAATGACGGATATCACTATCTCAGCATGCAAACTCTCTCGTCCACAGAGGCTACCTCTAACCTATATTCACGATCTTCCACTCCCTCCTCTATCGACTCCAGTGCCTTACTCAAACAACTAATGTATTCCTCCCTGATGATGGAAGGAATGGTGACTGCCTCCAGGTCTATCCACCCGTAGGCTAATCGTTCATGGGACCCCCGCAAAGGACGCGACTCTTTCAACTCCTAGAAACTCTTCTTCAGCCTTCCCATGACTTTACAAAATCTCAAACTACTGAAAAAGAAAGAAAACAAACTAGAAGCTTAACCTCCTATGATTAAGTCCCTAAATGCACAAAACCCCTCTCACCATTTATAGAGGATATCACAAAAAATACACCCAAGACCCACAACCATCCGAAATGAAAAACAAGGATTACAAGCACCAAACCCAACCGAAAATCTATAATACCCCAAAGAGAAAGAGAAGAAAAACTTATTGATGATTATCTCCAAAAAGGAATCGAAATAGCAGAACAACAACACAACCTCCACAGGGTAAACGCTATCAGCGAAACCCAAGACAAACACAAGGAAAAAGGGCAACAAAATGAAAGAATAAGAACCAAAAGAGTGTAAAGGTCACAGAGAAAGTGAAGATGAGGATCAAGAGAACACCATAGAAAAGATGAAAGTGGAAAGATGAGAAAAAAGCTACAGTTAATAAACTGTAGCGTCAGAATTTAAAACTGAAAGGAAGGTCAAAAGATTTTCGCTCCAAAGCCATCATTGCAAGGCCTGACACGTGCCTCCTTGGGAAACCCAAACGTCCACCAACTATACATGTGTCATCAAAAGGGAGGACCATTTTCACGCAATAGCTCGCGCGTCCTATCGCACGACCTCCAAAGGGAAAATCCCCTCAATCGCCACAACTTCTTGAGGATACTCCTTCCACGAAACAAATTCATATCACATGTGTCTAACTCGGACCACAGAGTTTCACTCTGTACTCCGAGTTAGAGGGCTCTTGTTATGGACTAGGCCACGAAGGCCTGTCGTGGAACCCATATCCGAAGGTTCGCGGATCAACCCGACCCAAGCAAGCTCCCCTCTAACGGTCAGAGAGATTCTCGATCCATGATATACTCCCACCCATCCAGCAACTCTCCACGTTCCTCGGAGGCCAACTCAACAGAGAGATCTCCGGGATAGTGAAATTCATGGCTCCCACTCAAGTATTTAAACCTAAGCAGCTCACCAGGTACGCCCAGAACCCATTCTCCCTTGATTTCCCTATTGCTTTGAACCTTCATTGACTTGAGCGTCGGAGTCCTTGCAGATACCCGTCCCGGTGATCTTGAACCCGAAGAGGAGCTCCAAGATCCAACTTACACTGAGGAATCACCCCCTTGGTACAATATCATAAAAAGTTTAATTGAGTTCGACATTGGTCATTCCACTAGGATTAGAGTATGCCCGAGTACTTAAATATCACTCATGTACTTTTGAAATATGAGTTCCTAGAATCAAAATATCATTTAAGAACATCATTCTAAGAGTATAGGGATATATATATATATATATATATATATATCAATTTTCCTTTGACAAGAATCCCTTAAGTCCTAAGCAACTATATCGTTTTGACCACTTGCTTGGACTTGGTATTCTTCATGAATCCTATATTCAACATTACCATGTTCTTCATGGGATAAGCATTTTAAGCTCCGCCTTTTGACTTAGGGCATCATATGAGTATGTTCATTCTTGTTCCATCTTGTTCTTGATGCCTTGGACTTTCCTAAACATAAAAGATTATCCATTTGAAAGTATAGTTAGTCCAATGTGTTCTAGTATCTTAATATGCATCTATAGATCAATCAAAGCATCATGCATATATCATTAGGCAATGATCAAATCATTATATTAATAAATAATATTCTCTGCCTAACAATCATGCATTCTAACACTATAGCACTTGATATACAAGCATATATTCATTTAGACACAAGTATATCCAAAAGTTAATCCATCAAGGCATATATATAAAGTTATTGGATATGTTCTAAAAAGGATGTTTCTCATATATCATTGTATGATGGGTAAGTTATATGATACCATCAAGTTCAATCATACAAGATCAAACAATAATAATAAAAAAAAATGGAAAACGCGGATCTTTCGAATTAACGCATCTACTTTGCACGCATGTTTTCACCTAAGTTCTCTTAAAGGCTTTTGTATCATCAACAAAATCACCTAAATTGACTAATTTAATTTAATGTTTAATTTTTCCAAACAAAAATAACAGGAATAAAATTGATATTATCAGCCGAATAATAATTTCAAGTTGAGATTTATAATTAATTTGATCAAGTAATAGAATGTGCTACAAATATATGCATATTGGTTTATTTTAACTAAATGTATTAATTTAAAAAAACAATAATTTTATTTTACAATGCACCAAGGCTACAAAAAGAGATTTTGGGTTTCAATACCTCTCAATTTGAAAAAAAAAAAATTGCAATTTAATTCAATGTTTTTCAAGGTTGGTTTTATATAGAAAATATAAAAAACAAAAACTTAACAATAAATTTTTTTCTATATTGTATATAAAGCAGAACTATAAACAAAAAGGAAAATGGCACATGGAATAACCATATTCTTAAATTATGATCAATTTATGTGTAATGCTTAATTACTAAAGATAAGGAAGGGAATTTTAAAATATTATTGAATAACTTATTTACTTAAAGGTTTAAAATTGTATTAAAATAGTAAATTTAGAAAATCATAAAATACTTCATTTTCAAAATTTTAAAATCAACAATGATTTTTAAAAGTTAAAAGACTTAAAAAAAATTAATAAAATTTTGGGTTATAGTTAAAATATTTTTATGCAATTAGTTTGATTAAGGAAGGAATAAGACTATTTTATACAATTTGTTTAATGTTATTAGTGTTTTGTTACTAGATGCATTAATAATTCAAAATAAAGTGTAAAAAAAAAAAATAAGAAAGAGTATTTTAAAGAAATTAGTAAATAGATTTGTTGAAAGTGACTTATTATAGACAACATAAAGTGGCCTTAGAAGAGAGTATGAAATGAGGTTAGTTTAGGAAGTTGATGTGAAAAAGTTAATAGTGAAACTCTGGATAGACAAATAGGGGAGCGAATAGCAACACCCATAGACAAATAGGAGAGCAAATAGCAACACCCATACAATTTTTGTGGCACAACACATGGCTAAGTTCATTGTTTTTCTTATATGGAAAACATTGATGGTGTCACTGTTTCTTTTTCTACTTTTTTAATCTTATGGGCTGACGTGTGAAAAACATTAATTCACTCGTTGTTTCTTATTCTTGTGGACACAAAAAAATCAGAATGATATTCATGTGCTCAAATCAAAACTATTTTTGATAAATTGATATACCTGTTAGCACAAACGTGGTGATGTGTTTTCTTATAAGTTGGAAACTTAGAAAATGATTTATCTTAATTCAGGCTTAGGCCTATGTTCTTAACCTTAGTGGCTTGAGTCTAGCGAAGGTTTAAAAATATATGTACGATCTAAGTTCCCAATTAATTCTAAGCTACAGATTTGATGGGAGTCTACAAAAATCCATCCAAAGCCTGAGTTCTCAAGAGTACGTTTTAATATTACTGAAGGCTTAATTACAAAGTACTTACATAATCTATATAAAAGAAAGAGGAGGTTGATCTTTGCCTAGGTGATGGACGATTAGCCAGATGGGGTAAACAAATTGTGGAACAATATTTTAAAGACAACATAACTCTTTCATCCTCAGAGAAAGAGAAGGGTCGCTTGTGATGAGAGAATCCAATCCCTATTTGTTGCCTTTGAGAATTTGTTCAACAATCTATTTACTTGATCTGGCTTCTCTTCTATTAGATGGATAAAGACCCTCCTCTTATTCCTTCTATGTAGAGTACTCTAAGTACTTCTGTAAGCTTTTGATAATATCAAGGCACGAGGTTGAGATTTGATAGAATAATTGCTACAAAACTGTTGTTAGGTTTTTCTTCCTCAATGACCACGTTCTTAGATTGAGAACTCTTCTTGAAAGAAAATTTTTCAGTATTGTATATAAAGCAGAACTATAAACAAAAAGAAAAATGGCACATGGCGTGACCATATTCTTAAATTATGATAAATTTATGTGGTATGCATATTACAAAAATAATATCATAAATTTTTTAAATAATCTTACAATACATAAGTGTAGAAGATATTATATCTTATAAAAAATATGTGAAGTAAATATTGATGTCAGCATCTAGACTATTGATATCATCACTGCATTAATTAAATATACTTATTATTTAAATTATTTGTTTCACTTTTTATAGTACTTAAAAAAATTTAACCTGGCGTATTTTTAGTTTAAAAAATTGTGGATTTAAATAATATTATTAATTTTATTAATTTAAAATATTTTTGAAAAGCTTATTTACTTAAATCTTTAAAATTACATTAAAATAGTAAATTTAAAAAATCATAAAAATACTTCGTTTTCAAAAATGTAAAATCAACAATGATTTCTTAAAAGTTAAAAGACTCAAAAAAATTAATAAAATTTTGGGTTATAGTTAAAATATTTTTATACAATTAGTTTGATTAAGGAAGGAATAAGAGTATTTTATACAATTTGTTTAATGTTATTGGTGTTTTGTTACTAGATACATTAATAATTCAACTTTGGAATAATAAAAAGAGTAAAAAAAAATAAGAAAGAGTATTTTATTGAATTTAGTAAATAGATTTGTTGAAAGTGAGTTACTATGGACAACATGAAGTGGCCTTTAGAAGAGAATATGAAATGAGGGTAGTTTAGGAAATTAATGTGGAAAAGTTAATATAGAACTGTGGATAGACGAATAGGCGTGATAATAGCCACACCCATACGATTTTTGTGGCACAGCTCATGCCTAAGTTTATTGTTTCTCTTATATGGAAAACATTCATGGCCTCATTGTTTCTTTTTCTACGTTTACAATCTTATAGACCCACTTTTGAAAAACATTCACTCATTCATTGATTCTTGATAGTTTTATGTGGCTTAAAGAGGGGGGTTGAATCTAAGCAAAGACTTTTTACGAAAAATCAAACCTTCTTAAAAGTTGTCTGCTAAAATCTTAGGAGATATCTCTTCATATCCAGGAAGACAAGTTTTTTGGAAAATTAATTTTTCAAAAACGAAAACAGAATTTCTTTTATAAAAGGATATAAAATATAAATGGTAGAGGAAAGAGGAGAACACACACAAAATTTATACTGGTTCGATTCTTAGTTAGGAATCTACATCAAGTTCTTCAAATGCCAAAATCAATTTTTTTCCCAAAGCTTTCAAATACAAGCACCAATGGTTCCTTTCAAAACTCACAAACAAAATGTCTAAATACAGAGACTTGAAATAAACTCTTTCTCTCAAGCTCTCTGTTGCTCGCTAAAAACAAACTCTCAAATAACCAATTTTCTCAACAAGCAATAAAATACCAAAATACCAAATCAGAGGATTAAAATAAACTATTCAGAATATGAGAGTTTTGTAGGTGGAGTTCTTAATGATGTATTTCAACGGAGGTCTTTTTCTATCGTTTTTCTTTTCTATTACCAAGAATGATGGAGAATCTTCCATTTATACTTGACTCTTAGTAGATTCTTGAATCTTGATGCTTAATGTCATCTCCTTCATTTTTGTCATCCTTCCTTTTTCTTTTTATTTGATTTCCATTAGCTCAACTCTTTCCATTTTCGTTGATACTCCTTTAAGGAGGCTTTTGACATGTGCTTCACATTCTTTTGTTTGACCATTGTATAAGACATGTGTTGTTCTCTTCCTTCTTTTCCATAAGAGTTGCCTTCTGATTTCTTTCTTCCTTCCATAAGCATTTTTGTATCACGTGAAATTAACTTGCTTGAGTTTAGCTTGACACACCATTAGCTATCCATTTTGTCTTATTTCCTTTTCTATTCCATATCTTCAGCAGAAGGCTTTTATCCATGGGGAATTTTTATTTCCTTACATGTTGTCCTTGATAACATTAACTTCCTTTCTTGTTGATCATGGCACAAGCTTCCCAATGTTACTTTCCTATTGATGTGTCAATGTCAATATGTAATTGATTCCATTTGCTTTCTTACTCCTTATGTGTCATACTTTCACTCTTTATTGTTTCTTTTTAATTTTCCTTAACCTTTGTCCTTTCTTTGCTGCATCAATCTTCTTTCCATTTTGGCTATGTGTACCTATGTCTTGCTTCCTTTAATTTCTTTATTTTCAAGTTGTTTCCGAAATTTCCTTTTTTTTTGACAGCTCTTGTGTAGTTTCCATATATGCAGGATTATTGCTTCCATGTCTTCTTCATCTTTCTTTTTCTTTCTTTCCTTTCCCAAAAACATTCTGACCGTTTGTAGCACAAAATCAGTACTTTCTCTTTTCTTTTCTTCTTTCCTTTCTCAAGGGTTGCTCACTTTTTCTTTTCTTGTTTTCTTCTATAACTGTAGCGTGAAATAAGCCTTGATCTTGCCTCATTCTGACGAAAAAATTGGCTTTCCTCTTTATCTTATTCTCTTTTCTTTCTTTCCATATTGTAGCAGCATAACTCTTGGACCATGGGGAATTTATTACTTGAAATGTTGTCTCTAATAGCATAGTTTCCTTCTTTTCTTTCCTTGTTGACCGTGGGAAGATTTGTTTCCTAATGAAAATTTCATTGACTTATCAATTGTCAATCATTTTCCTTGATTGATTCCCTTAATATATATTCTTTTATTTCCTTTTTCCTTTCCTAGTGACATCATGTCACTTTCCCTTTCTTAATTTGATTTCCAACTTTTGTCCCATACACTTACGATATTTCATTTCCTTATTTTGTCTTGTAGCTTTATTTCTTCTCTTCTTGCAGCACATGTCCCATCTTTCTTTCTTTATTTTAAAATCTTTTGGGCATTTACTTCTTTATTTTGCTGAAGCACTTAATACACATATTAGTAAAGTTCACATGATGTTTGTCATCAATAATAATAAAATCAAATTAAATCAACAATTCCCCTTCTTTTAAGTACTATTCTTTGCTCACACACATGACAAACATTTAGTAGCTTGTTTTCTCTCTTTCTAAATGTTAAATTTTATTTTGGGCACACACATGGTAAGCATTCATTGGCTCCTTGTTTCTCTTTTTTACGTGTACGTTTCATTTAAGCTGATCAAACCAGATTCAATATTCCGATGAACATTTATCAAAACTAGGTTGGTTATTCTTGTGAACAAAAATGGGAATGGTATTCCCGTGGGCACATCAAAACCAGGTTCCACATTTCTGTGTACTTATCACCAAAAAAAAAAACGATATTTCTATGGACACATATCAAAACCAGATTCAATATTCCTGTTGGCGTATATCAAAACACGATGATGTGTTTTCTTATAAATTGAAACATAGAAGAAAATATATATAGGATCTGAGTTCCCAATTAATTAAATCTATAAAGCTTGAGTTCTAAAGCTCACGCCTTGATATTATCGAAGGCTTACGAAATACTTATAGAGTCTAAATAGAAGGAAGAAAAGGTGGATCTTGGCCTAGCTAATGGATTGTTAGCCGGGTGAGGCCAACGGATTGTGGAACAACATGTTAAAGACAACATAACTCTTTCATCCTCGGAGAAGGAGAAGGGTGACTTGTGATGAGAGAATCCAATCCCTATTTGTTTCCTTTGACATGTTGTTCAACGATCGGTTTACCTGATTCGGTTTCTCTTCTGTTAGCTGGACAAAGACCCTAGTCTTCTTCCTCCTGTGAAGAGTACTGTAAGTATTTCTGTGAGCCTTCGGTGATTTCAAGGCACAAGGTTGAGGTTTGATGGAATAATTGCTCCAAAACTGCTGTTTGGTTTTTCTTCTTCAATGACGATGTTCTTGGATCGAGAAACCCTTCTTCTTTAAAGCCAATTCTTCTAATGTTCACTCTTTGCGACTGGAGAGGCATCATGATCATCAACACCCTTTATTTATTGGATTTTTGGATTTTTGTAGGTTGATTATATATGGCATAATTACTCCATGATAAAATGCTACGAGACCCTTATTTTTTTTTTATATATATTTTTGGGTACAATATTTTTGATATATGCACAACTAAACTCATTTTTTTTTCAATAATGGAGCTTTGAATGCGATGTCTATATATTAGTTGACCATGTTAGCTCTAGTATTATTACGTGAAAGAACAAAGAAAGCAGAAGTTTCAAAATAACCGAGATGGCATAGAACACACGCCAATGAGAACTGTTAATGTCAAAAGACTATATGAATAGCCTTTTAACATTGAAACAATTTGCATACACAAATAATAAATAAAAACATGGAAAAGATGGAGCTTGATCAACGCGTCTGCTTTCCACGCATTTTTTCACCCAAGTTCTCTTAAAGGCTTTTTTCTCATTCTCATCCACAAAATCACCTAAATTGGCTAATTAAATTTAATGTTTATTTCCTCCAAACAAAACTATATTGAATAAAATAGGTATTAATAGGTGAATAATAATTTCAAATTGAAATTTAGAAATAATTTGATCAACTAATAGAATGTGCAACAAATGTATGCATATTGGTTTATTTTACTTAATGTATTAATTGAAAAAATAATTTTATTTTTCACTGTACCAAGGGCAACAATAAGAGATTTGAGGTTTCAATAACAATTAATTTGAAAAACAAATGTAATTTAACTCAATGTTTCTCAAAGTTTGTTTTATATTGAAAATAATTAAAATAAAAAATTTATCAATGAAAATTTCTCTGTATTGTATATAAAGCAGAACTATAAACAAAAAGGAAAATGGCATATGGCATAACTGTATTCTTACATTATGATAAATTTATGTGTTATGCTTATTTAAAAATAGTCTGTTGATTTCGAAATTTGACATATAAATAAAAGTTTACCAAATTTCCGTATCGTATATATTTTTAAATAATCTTACAATACATAAGTGTAGAAGATATTATATCTTGAAAAAAATATGTGAAGTAAATATTGATGTCAACATCTAGACTATCCACATCATCATGGTATTAATTAAATATAATTATTATTTAAATTATTTCTTTAACTTTTTGTATTAATTAAAAAATATATAGCCTGATGTATTTTTATTAAAAAATAAATAAAAGATAGTGGATTAAAACATTTTTATTAATTTAATTACTAAAGATAAGTAAGGGAAGCTAAAATATTATTGAAAAACTTATTTACTTAAAGCTTTGAATTTATATTTAAATAGTAAATTTATTAAATCATAAAATACTTCATATTCAAAAATTTAAAATCAACAATGATTTACAAAAGTTAATGGACTTAAAAGAAATTAACAAAATTTCGGGTAACAGTTAAAATATTCTTATACAATCAGTTTGATGAAGAATGGAACAAGAGTATTTTATATAATATTTTTTCTTACTTGATGCATTAATAATTCAACTTTGGAATAAATAAAAAAGGTAAAAAAAAAAGAAGAAAGAAAGAATGTTTTAAAGAAATTATTAAATATATTTGTTGAAAGTGAGTTACTGTGGACGGAATGCAGTGACCGTAGAAGAGAGTATGAAATGAGGGTAGTTTAGAATATTAATGTGAAAGCGTTAATTGTGGAACAATGGATAGACAAATAGGAGTGCTAATAGTCACACCCATACAAATTTTGTGTCTAAGTTGATTGTTTCTTTAATATGGAAAACATTGATTGCCTCATTGTTTCTTTATCGATATTAGAATATATAGATGATATAGTTGATAATTGTAGTTGTGATTAATAATTGTAATAGTTAGTTAGGCTAATAGTTTAGCTAATTAGCTAATGGTTATTGGTTATTAGGAGCCTATATATAGGTCTGCACTACTTGTAGTTTGTAACCTTTCTCATTCTCTCAATTTCATTTTAGCAAATTCAGTTTCAATTCTCTCTTCTCTCTCTTTGGTACCATAGATTTCAACAATCTATGTTTAGAATCTCATAGGCTCACGCATAAAAATTATTCATTCACTCATTGTTTTTCCTTCTACAAGTTCATTAATGTGGTCACACAATTGACAAACATTCAGTAGTTTGTTTTCTCTCTTTATAAGTGTTAAATTTATTTGGGCACACAGATGGGAAGCATACATTGGCTCCTTATTTCTCTTTTTACGTGTACAGCTCATGTAAGCACATCAAACCAAGTTCAATATTCTTGTGAACATTTATCAAAACTAGGTTGGTTATTCTTGTGGACACAGAAAAATAATAATGACATTCCCATGGGCTCATATCCAAACTAAGTCTGACATTTCTATGGGTACTTATCACAACAAAAGTTGATATTTCTGTGGACACATATCAAAACCAAGTTCTTATTCCTATTGGCATTTATCAAAACATGGTGATGTGTTTTCCTATAAATTGAAACTGAGAAGAGGACTTAGCTAAACCCAGGGTTAGGGCCTTAGTTCTTAACCTTATAGGCATGAGTCTATCGGAGGTTTAAAAAATTTATATAGGATTTGAATTCCCAATTTTAATCTATAGACATGATGGGAGTCTTCAAAATTCCATCCAAAGCTTGAGTTCTGAAGCTCACGTCTCGATACTACCTAAGGCTTACGAAATACTTGCAAGAGTCTAAAAAGAAGGAAGAGGAGGTGGATCTTTGCCTAGCTGATGAATGATGAGCCAGATGAGGCAAACAGATTGTGGAACAATATGTCAAAGACAACATAATTCTTTCATACTCAAGGAAAGAGAAGGGTTTCTTGTTGACACACCAAAATGTCACAAATATAATGTGCAATCAAATAATAATTTATAAACTAAGTAAATCTCAAAAACGTAGTAAAAGGAGGTTAACATAAGTCATCTCACAAGGAAGTATAAATAATTCAATTTTATTCTTTTTAAATAAAGTAGAATTGGGGCTTTAGTGATTATCACAAATAAAATAAAATACACAAAATAAAAATCAATACCATGCATATGGTTCGTCCTAGATTAAGGATCAATTATAATTGGTTCCACAAAATAATGTTCATAAAAGGGGTTGTTGATTATTAGCCAGAGATTTCCAACTAACGTACAATTGACCTAAGAGATCACGATCGTTTTCTCCTAAGAATTTACAATCAAGATCTCGGTATTAAATACCTATACTAATTTTATACAGTTTTATACCCAATTTCACAACTTAATCCACTGGGTTAATCCCTAATCCGCTTTACCGACTTGGATAATTCTCATTGACTAACTTAAATTACAAATCCTAATAAATCACAATTCAATAAATCCTATAATCGTCAAGATTCATTAATTTAGAATTAACCCTAATTAATAGCATGCGATCACTATGTCATCAATCAGAGAAGGAGAGAGAATTATGAATCATCATTAAGCACATTAACCTCAAATTAATCCTAGTCCTAAAATTACCGCATGCAAGGTATTAGAAAACTACTCCTTCATAAACAGAGGATTCAAACACATAATGATAAATAAAAAGGAAGAAGAGAGTAAAAAATAAATGGGAATTAAAATAAATGACGAAACCTAAATAAAAGAAAACAGAAGAACTTCTCGAACAATTGGGAGCTTACATTGTCAATGCGAGCGCTCCAACAATTCTTGAAGAACTAATAACTAAGCACTACTAACATAAACTTAAAGTGCAAAAAATAAAAAAGAAAAACTACAAAAAACTAAACTATGGAGGAAGAATATGAAGTTGTGTGTCTCTCTTTTCACCCTATGTCTATTTATAACTTCAAGGAGTCCAAAAATAGGGTTTCAGGTCTGCACAGAAAATTTTTACTCTCTAATTCATACTATAGCACTGCGGACACACTGCAACGACATAGAGCAACAAACGCGTGTAGCGCCATGGGCGCGCTGCAACGACATGGGTTTTCCAATGTTGTGACTCTGCAACGATCTTGAAGCCTCTTGCTTGCTCTCTACTCCACTTCGTGCTTCCTGTCTTAGCTCTTTTTGCACCACTTCTCGCACCAGTACTCGATCACCTGTGATTGTAACAACTAAAACATGAGATGTTAAGTGCATAGGTTACTCGAGATAATAAAAAGTCATTCAAATAGTGCATTTACTTACATATTCCATAAGTTAGCATAAAAGAGGACAATGCACAAAACATATCATTTAAGCATTAAAATCACACATTTTTAGGATGCACTTGTTCAATTATGGAATAATAAAATAGGGCATAAAACTCCCTATCAAAATACCCCACACTTGACCAATTGCATGTCCTCATGCAAGGAACTAAGAATAGGAGAAGAATAAAAGTAAATAAAACAAAAACAAAAAAAAAATCAAATAAAGAAAAGTCAGACCCCCGGCTTAGGCATGCCACTTCTTCTAATCTAGTGGAGTCAGACCCCAAGGAGAACCCGTCAGAGACCCCAAACCTATAGATTGATCCCCAGTCTTGTCCATCACCACCTCTAGAGCAGTTTAGTGTGCCACTCCATGTAATAGTACCCCAGATTTTTTAGATTTCCTGGAAGGCAGTGAGGAGTTTCCCAGATAGTGTTGGACCTATGAGGAGTCATTATCTGCTGAGGAGTTCCAGGGATCCTTTTGATAGTTGAGGACTTTTGTATTATGTTCTGCCATCTTGTTTTCTAGCTTATAATAGTTGTTTTTGTTATGATTTAGTGGATGTATAGATATCTCTTCTTAGCTTTCATAGACTACTAAGCAGATAGTGATGCTTCTCATTTTGCCATTATATTGATTTTGTGGATAACTCTTTTGTATGAACTTTGAGGATGTACATAGGTATTATATATGTGTGTGTGTGTCACACCCCAACTAAGGACGTGACTGACACGCAAGGGACTAGTTCCTTTACAGAAGCCTCATAGGAATGCTTTTTTTATAAAAATATGCATTTTAACTTTAATTAAAAACAAATAACATTTTCCTTTTCAGAATAAACATAAACTCTTTTACATTAAACATAAATATAAATGATAAAATACGTAACTAGTCTAAAGATCCTTCCTGTATACAATTGGAGCACTCTAGACATGACCTGATTACAAAATAAAAAGAAGACTAACAATTTCTATAGGTAGCTTCACCTTAAGGTGAACTGGTAACTCTTGGATTCTGATGTCGTTGCACTAACCATAAACTCCATGCTCTGCTACGCTGCTTCGTAACTTGTAACTAAAGGGAAAGATTGAGGGGTGAGAACTCTGGGAGGAGTCTCAGTGAATGGCCTTCCGCACGATGACATGGGCCACTTCGAAAAACATGACATGCAAATGCAATACATAATATATAACAAGCATAAAACATTTCTATAATAATAGATAATACGTAAAACATTTGAAAACATAATTCAATTAGGAGTTCTCTAGATAGACATTCCAAACATTACGGTTTAAGTTGTTCCTAAAATGTCCAGGCTTCACGGTCTTGCCCTAAATCTACATGAATCCTATTCTACTTTACGATCGTACAATATATATCAGGGTCAACGTAGGTTGTCGCTAACTTACAGTTCTATCCTAGGTATACTCCCATGAAAACAGTTTTAAATACATAACATAACATGATAACATAATCCTTTACCTGATACTGATAGCATAACATGACTTAATATATTTATTAAATGTTTTATCTTGGAAAAATAAAGGTTGACTAAAATATCATGCTTAAGGAGGTTCTCAGGTAAGAGAGGTGCGTCACAATGGACAACTTAATTACCAAGTTTTGTCCTTAGCCAGAACCTTTCCTTAACATAAATCTTCTCCTACCAGAATCTTTCCTTAACCATGATCTTTTGTTAAAGGTCTAACTAAACAGTATGAATATCTATATCACTTAATACTAATCATATACACACAACATGACTTTATTTAATGCAATAAAACATCTGGACCCATGTAATTCTAAAATAGTTTCATAATTTTCTAAAATAGCTTCGTAAATATCTATTTCATAAGTAAAGAGTTTCTAAACAATAATCATAAGAAAATAACTAATTAAATAAAGAAATTCTTAATAATAACTAACTTCATAAATACATAAAATAAAATACTAAGTTCTACCTCCTAGAAATTTATAAAACATGCATAAATAAAATAATGCTAAAATAAATAAATAAATGACTTTAAAAATAAATACATGGTTTAAAATATATTGTAAAGAAAGCCGACACCTTAACATGACTAACTGCTAAGGAGCACTAAGTTGGGAGCTCCTGACAGCTTACGTGGAGGCACTGCTTCCCCACAAACGAAAAATGAGAGGGAGAAGAGAAATAAAAATAATTGGAGTGAAAAATCTGACAAGAGTGGAACCTCTCAAGCTCTGGAGTAAATTAGCAAGTATAAACACTTATGAGAAACTTCTATATATAGGGGGAGGAGGAGACCCCCTTCTATAGCTGTAATCGATGCGGGACTAACTGTTGCAGCACTCCCTAGGCACTGCAGCACGCCCA
>QANU01039626.1:592601-627550 GCA_003254905.1 Nissolia schottii | reverse complement strand
ATGACAACTAGCTTAGTAAGCATTAGAGCAATTAAAGCATGGGGAGGCCTGACATGTTTTTTCTTTGTTCTCCTGTGATTAACTTCATTAAAGCAATTAGATCGTTAACCGTGTTTATCGATTTGACTTTCGAATACTTAGATGTTTCAATTTTTCTTCTTTATGAATTCTCTTTATTATTGTTATTTTGGAATCTCCCACTTTCTTATTTTGCCGTTCCCCTTGGGAACCCTTTCGTATTTGATTTTTATTAATGACTGAATACAAACATTTTATCTTTGATGAAAAAAAATAACACCATCAATTTTAACAAAGTATTATATATATATATATATATATATATATATATATATATATATATATGCGCGCGCAAAGGTAAGCATTAAAAAATGCAAATATAACTTTTATATCAAACTAAATTAAGTCAATTTAAACAATAAAATAGCTTTTCTTTTTTTCTTGATCCTATTATTCAACAAGAAAAGGAACCGACACTTTTGTATGTATTTATTCGTTTTTCCATAGTACTCCTAACTTCTTATTTTTTTTGTCTTCATACGTTTTTCTTTTCTTTTTATCTATAAAATATACAACAGAAGAAAAGAAAACCCTCAATTTTCAAGCTTTCCATCATTGATATTTTGTATTTGATCACCAAAATACAATTATGTTTCAGTTAGAATGTCACCGAATGTGTTGACATATAGGTTGTTTAAATTAAAGTAAGTTTGTTAGGTTGATAGATTAGTTAGGTTGTTATATTAATTTTGACTAACTTCTAATTAGGTTGTTAATTAATTTTTTTAAATTTATAATATGTCATATTGATTTTGTTAGATTATATGTTATTATTGTATGTTATATTAATTAGGTTTATCTTTATACAATGCATTTGATCAAGCATATGAGCTGCTGGAGCCAACCCTGCAACGATAATTGTTGAGTCTCCATTGCCTAACACATTAAGTAGCAGTACATTTGATGATAACCTTGAGATAGTTGAACTTCCTAGCCTCCAACAACATGTAAGTGATGAAGAAATTGATGTATACAATGATAGTAAAGAAGAAGAAGAGTTCGATGATGACTTAGTTTTGAAAATTACAATGATAGTTTTGAACTTTTAAAATAGTATATGTAATTATTTAAGAATTTGTAATACAATTTCATTTGAATAATATTTGTAATTTTCTTATTAAATTTAATTGCACAAATTTATTTTTAGTATTAAATTATTTATAAGGGTAATTTATTATTTATGTATTAAAATAAATAGATAAATATTTGGTTATATATTATATTTAATATTTATTTAAATCAATAATTTTATAATTATATATTTATTTCATATATAATTTACATAATTAAATAATTGATTGAATTTATAATAATTTAATTAATTTTTAATTTAATTAAATATTTGTATTATTAAATATTTGAATATTTGTCCATGGTATATTTGTACAAATATTATTATTATATTGTTATTACCGTCGGGTATATCTGACGATAAATTCAATAAAATATTAATATATTACCGTCGGCTATGACCAACTATAAATAGTCATAAATTTATGTATAAATATCATTAAATTTCTGTCAGTTAATTTCGATGATATACAGAATAAAATATTAATATTATTGCCATCGGTTTTATTCGACGGTAACCCGTTCAGTATAAATCGTTCCTGAGCCGCCATTTGCGTCAATTTACACTGACGGTAATTGTCTTCAGATTGACATAGTTGATGGTAATAAGTTATCATCGAGTCTTATACCACTGGTCGCGTTTCTGACGGTAAATCTCACAGAAAGCCAAAATTCTGACTGTAATCGAGAAAAAATCTTACAGAAAGGAGCATTTTCCTCGTAGTGTGTAATTCAATTATCCATATAATTGTAATTGAGTCGTTATTATTTATAACCAATATTACACCACCAGAAAAATATTATTAAAATTGTTAAAATATTATGGTAACTGTTCAATAAAATTAAAGAATTCGACTTACTTATTTAAATGTTAATAATATGGATATAATTCTAAAAACTAAATTTTTCACAAAAAATTTAATTCTGAAATTTTTTATTATTTATTTCTCTTGAGATAAAGACCTTTAAGAAGAAATCCCTTTAATAGTTTTTTTTTCTTCCTTTTTCTTATACTTAAATTTGGAAATCGAATTCAGTCACATGCTTAAGGATCTTAAACTTCTTCACTCGAACAAATACATTATTGATTATTTTCATTATTTATACCATATCCCAAATCCGTTCAAATTAAGATAAGGCCACATCCTTAATGGAAAACCCTCCAACTAACTAACAAACCGGGTCAAATTAGACGTCTGCACAAATAGCTCACCAACTGAATGATACATACACCAGAAAATGAAGAGTCACTACGCTTCTCCCTCATTGGCCATCAATGCCTCAAACTAACATCCGTTCATAATGTCTGATTTGATGTTAATTTGCTGTATTCATATTGCTAACAACTGACTTGAGACCTAAAGTGAATTGTTTGTTTAGGCTTAGGAAACCTTTAACAAAAGATTATGGTTAAAGAAAGATTCTGGTGGAGAAGATTTCAGTTAAGGAAATGTTATGATTAAGATAAGACTTGGTATTTAAATTGTTCATTGCGACACGCCTCTCTTACCTGGGAACCTCCCTAAGTATGAGATCTTATTCTACCTATATTTTTCTAAGATAAAAATTTAATAATATTAAGTCATGTTATGCTATTAGTATCAGTTAAAAAATTATGCTATGATGACCATATTATGTTATGTATTTAAATTGTTTTCATGGAAGTTATATCTAGGATAGAACTGTAAGTCAGCGACAGCCTATATTGACCCTGGTATATCTTATATGATCGTAAAGTAGAATATGATTCATGTAGATTTAGGGCAAGACCATAGAACCTGGACATGGCAGCCGGTGATGCTCAATGTCATGTATCATGTCATGTAGATTAGGGAAAGACCATAAAGTCTGGACATTTCAGGAACAGTTAAACTGTAATGCACAGAACGTCTATCTTGAGAACTCCTAAATTATGTTTTCAAATGCTCTATGTACTATTTGTTATTATAGAAATGTATTATGCTTGTTATATATATATTCTGTATTGCACCTGCATGTCATGTTTTCAAAGTGTCTCGTGTCGCCATGCGGACGACCATTCGCTGAGACTCTTCCCAAAGTTCTCACTCCTTAACCTTCCCCTCCAGTTACAGGTTATGAAGCGGAGTAGTAGTGCATGGAATTTATGGTCAGTGCAACGACGTTAGAATTCAAGTGTCAGTAGTTCACCTTTTGGTGAAACTACCTATAGGGTATGCTAGTTTTATTTTATTTTGTAATCTAGTCATGTCTAGAGTACTTTAATTGTATACAAACAGAATCTTCAGACCAGTCACTTATTTTATCATGTAAATTTATGTTCATTACAAAAGAGTATGTTTATTCAAAAAAAGAATGTTTTATTTTTTTTAATTTTAAGTTAAAGTGCATGTTTTTTTAAAAATCGTTCCTAAGAAATTTCCGTAAGGGAACTAGTCCATTGCGTACTAGTAACGGTTTTTGGGTCTTTGTACATGCTTCCCCCTTCAAAGAATTTTGTGATGCTCATACTTCCCTCACCCATTCGTGCCAAAAAAAAAAAAACTGATAATTACTATCTACTTATTATTTTATTTTGTTTGGATGTCCGCTCTTGTTTCTTTGATCAGCTTCTGCATGCCATGCTACCCCATGCATCATAATCGTGCTTGTGGTTGCTTGGTAGCTACTTGCTTTGCTCTGCATTTGTGGATGCCTTCTTATATTCAACTTTGATACTATGTTGCTGCTAGCCTCCTTGTTTATATATTGTGAATCTGAAACTTACCATGAGGATGTGTAACTTTAAATTTGAAGTAGCATTATTGAGATATATTTAATTTAATTGAAGTCAGAGTTTTCTTTTTTTACATTAGTTAGTCCTAAATCTGTGGATATATGACAGATATTTGCAAGTCATTATTTTGGTTCCTATATATATGGTGTCTTAATCTTTTTGGTGTATTTTGCTTTGTGATTTAGCTCTATGAGGAGCTCTGCAATTGTGTTTATTTGTGTATCTTCCCTTGTTGTGCTTTGTTTTGATTTGTTTATCTTCCCCTGTTGTTCTTTCCTTACTATATTCTTTACTCCTGAGATTTATCATTTTGTTGTTGTTGTTGTTGAGTTTTCTCTTTCATTCCCCTTTTCCCTTGTTCATTTTAATTTTGCGGATTCCCCCTTTCAATATTGAAGTGGGTTACTTCATAGACAAAAGAACCAAAAAACAAAAAAAACAAGGGTTCCTTTCAACTTAAGCCATAACCTTTTTCTTTTGCCAACTCTGCTATATGTGCATAATCTAACTAAGCCATAAATCCCTTATAATCTGAATTGGTTACATTATTATTTTAAAAACGGATGTAGCTTTTGTGTATGCATGTTTCTTGGTTCAAGAACACGGGCAAAAAATTTATTGCATGTGTATACTATCTCTCTGGTCATTTCACATTATTTTACTTTGTATTTCTTTATGCATTAGTCTAGGCCATGTCTTATTTTATATATGTGTGTATGTGGTGTCAAGTGCCAACTTATATTTTGTTGATTTAGAATTTGCAAATATTATATATGATGACAAACATTGTGTGAACTTTACTAATGTGTGCATTAAGTCTTTTTAGTAAAGATAAAAAGGCTAGGACCAAGCTCATCCACGTTTCATATGCAGCCACAAGCCCAAATGTACACATGGAAACAAAATGAAATTATTTTGTATTTTAGTCCAAGAGATTTGAGCCCAAGAAGGAAAGGCCCAAAAGCTTTAAATAAAGAAAGAAAAGAAAGGAAAGTCCAAAGCTGTATGAAGAAAGGAAAGCTGTATAAGACAAAAAAAATTACGAAAGCAAATTAGAAAGAAAAAAAGTGACGTGAAGTAATCAGCAAAAGCAAGGAAAGAGAAGATAAAAATCAAATGATGAAAAGATTGACAAGAAGTGATATGACAAGTCAAAAAAGGAAGATTGGGAAAATAAAATCACCATTTCTCACTGTCAAAAAGGAAATAAAGAATGTTGCAACGGTTAGAATCCTTTGGAAAAGGAAGGAAGTGAAGAAAAAGAAAGAAAGTATGGAAGCAGTGCATCCACAACTATGGACTCTCTAAAAATGTAGAAGGAAACTACACAAATAAAACTGTTAAGGAAAATTAGGAAGCTGTCAAGAACAACTCGGAATAGAAATAAAATAAAGGGTTAATTAAGTTTTTAGTCCCTGTAATTTGGGAAAGTTTGGTTTTAATCCCTCTGTGTGAGTTTTAGTCCCTGTAAAATATCAAAATTTGGTTTTAATCCCTGTTAACGTTTGGGACCTGACGGTGATGACGTGACCGTTAGCTCCGCGGAGGTGGCGTGCCACGTCAACATAATCCGGGTTTAAATTTTCTTACCCATAACCCGACCCGAAATTTAGATCCGACCCGAATTAATTTAAAAATTAAAAAAAAATCCCTTTCCCCAATCTTCCCCACCCATTCCTCATCTCTCTCCCTCCCTCTGATTCCTTCTCCACTATCCGCCATCTCTGCCGCCTCCTCCTCCTCCCTCCGACGGCGGCGCCGCCCTTGGACTTCAAACAAAACATCAGCAAAATGAAAAGCAAACAGGCGGACGTGCAGCACCATGAACCATGAAAAACCAGACAGCAGCACCATGAGCTGGGTGAGGCGGCCGAGTGTGTCAGGCGGGACGGCCACGAGGCCCACACCTGGAAGGCGGAGGGAGTAGACGAAGGAGCGGGACGAGTAGCACTCGACACCGACCCATTTGCATACCGAGTCGAAAGAGTTCCACTGGACGCGATTCGCGTGAGGGGTTCTGGAGATGAAAGCAAGGAGGGCTTGCTTGTCCTGAGTCGGCTCCAAGTTGACCCGCCAACTCGCCAAAAGAAGGAACACGAGATCTGGGCCTTATTGGGAGCTGCACGTCCCAGATCTGGGTCGCGAGGGGAGCAGATCTGGAAGGTCGCGTAAGATCGGGGTCGCGAGCAGATCTTGGAGGCGCAGGCAGACGGCCTCGCGAGCACGACGACGGCCACTCGAGCACGAGGGCCTCGCGAGCAGGACGATCGAAGGCAGAGAGCAGAGAGAAGTTAGGGGCACGACGGCGGCAGACGAAGCGGTGGGGAAGGGGAGTGCGTGTACAGTGCAGGTGGGTGCTCCAGATTTGGGGACGAATGGCACGATTAATTTGGGGATTTTGGGTAGTTAGGGTTTTTAATTTTTTTAAACGGGTCGGGTTGGGTCGAGTCGGGTTATTGGTTGGACCCGAATAGCTGTGCTCCACCTACGTGGCATGTCCACGTGTCATGCCGCGTCAGCGACGTCAAGCGACACATCAGCACCGTTACTCATCCACAGTTAACAAGGACTAAAACCAAATTTTGATATTTTACAGGGACTAAAACTCACACAGAGGGACTAAAACCAAACTTTCCCAAATTACAGGGACTAAAAACTTAATTAACCCTAAAATAAAAGAAGAAAAGAAAGAAAAAGAGACGTGAGGAAGCAACAAATCTTTCGGTGAGAAGAAGTTGATTTCACGTTGCAGTTATGAAAGAAAACAAGAAAAGAAAACATGAGCAATCATTGAGAAAGGAAAGAAGAGGAGAAAAGAGAAAGTACTGATTTCATGCTGCAAACGGTCAGAATTTTTGGAAAAGGAAAGAAGAAATGAAAGAGAAAGAAGGCATGGGAAGTGCTGCAAAAGGAAAACTGATTATGGAAATTAATTTTCAAAAGGAAAATTAAAGCTATCAGAACAATTTGTGATACAAAGAAACGGAAATGAAGGAAAAGAAGGAAATGCAGCAACGAAATGGCAAAAATTAATGAAGGAAAAAGAGGAAAATAAAGAAAGATGGAATACTTGAAGCAATGCCTCCATTAAAAAGAGTGTCAACAACAATAAGAGGAAGAACTTCTCAATCCTCTACTCATATTCAGGTAACTTCGTTCTCTATATAAATTACTCGCGAACAAAAGCTACGAAAGGACACTTAAATTTAAAGGATAATGGGGTCAGGATTGAATGATTCTAGTAATGATTTAAATATATATATTACTTGGAGTTGGAAAAGGATTCAAGCCAGCAATAATACGCTACACTAAGTAATGTGCATTTTAAGCAAGGACACATTTTGTAATAATCACAGACAAAGACCAAAAGCCCGTGATACCAAATCACTTATTGCTAGTCTACCAAAAACACAATTTAAAAAAATAAAATACTAATCATCACTTATTGCCAATATATCAAGTCAGTGACGCCAAGGTAAAAGGTGCTCTTCCTGTGGCCTCTTGAACCAGCAATCTGGTAATGATTCTCACAACACCAAGAAGAACCCAACAAAAAAGTCAAAGAGGTATCTGGTAAAAAACCTTAACAAAGTCTGAAGAGACCAAAGAAAAACCCCACCTTGGCAATAGTTAGTTTTCTCATAGTTGGCCTATACATTCCTTCAAAAACACCAACACCTCAACANCCCCCCCCCCCCCCTCCTTCTAGCTTCTTCAGCAGCAACAAAGAAGATCCAATTCCGATGGAAGTTTCAGGCAAGATTCTGAGAAGATCAATCCACAAGTTCCTTCAAAACTATCACTATTTCACCTCAATCACAGCTTTTCTGGCCCTTCCTTTCTCAGCTTCAATCCTCCTCTCACAACTCTTACTACTCCTCCCTGCATCTTCATCCCTCATGCCTCAAATACACAACCGGCTCAGGACCCTCTTTGTTGCTGCAGGCTTTCCCTCGTCACAATTCTTCTCAATTCTTAACCTCAAAGTCTCTCAAACAATCACTTCCTCAATCTTCACCCTCCCTTTCACCCTCACCTTCCTCCTCGCCGCGAAAGCATCGGTGATTCAAGCAGTCAATAGCCATAAACCGCCACCGCCATCTGTCGCTTCTATGATATCCATTTACAAGCCACTCCTCCACACCTATGCCTGCAACTCTCTCTTTATCCTCTCTGCTTATGCTTCTTCCTTTTGCCTCTTGCTCTTCGCCTCCGGCTTTGCCGAGGGACTCGGCTACTCCCCATCTCCTAGCTGCTCCCTCCTCCTGTCGGTTGCAGGGGCTGTTCTGTTCTCTGTGATCCTGGCCAATTCACTTGTGATATGCAACATGGCACTGACGCTTTCCGGCATGGAGGGACGCGGCGGCGGCCGTGGCGGTTACATGGCGATCCTGAAAGCGTGCGTTCTGCTAAGGGGAAGGGCATCGATGGCATTGTTCCTGGCGCTTCCTGCAAATGTGGGCCTTGCTGCCATTGAGGCCTTGTTCCAATTCAGGGTTGTGAGAACCTATCGAATTGGTGGAAAGCCATGGCCGTCAATGGGATTAGAAGGCGTTTTCATCGCTTACTTGTACTCGATTTTCCTCATACTCGACACGATTGTGAGCTGCATGTTCTACAAAAGCTGCAAGATGGGATCATTGGGTGATCATGATGAATTCATAGAGGATCAGGACAAAAATTATGGTTACTTGGGGACCAAGAATTTTGAAGAACTACCTTAAGTAGTAAGGCATCACGTTATTATTATTCATTTGGGTAAAGGGTTTTTTTTTTCTTTCCATGTGTTTCATAGAAGAGAAGGGAGCTACATGTTATTTTAATCTAGGATAGCATGTATTTAGAAGATTTATTGGTGTTGCTCGAACCAAATCAAGCGACTTTAGAAGGCATAAACCTTCTAGACCTTGGTCCAAGTGGTAAGCGGCTTGGTATCGCTTCCGAGTTCGAGATCTTGTGTACGCAGTTATCTTCGTCGGGAGACTCACCCGCCATAGCCAGGTGCGCGACCCGGGTCGACCCAGATTAGTCAAGGCTAAGCCTCGGATACCGGACAGACAACCTAAAAAAAGAAGGCATAAACCTTTTCTCAGCTCAGTTATGTTCAGACAATAGTGGGAAAACTCTATAGGAGGAAAGATAGTAAGGAGGGATGAGAAGGGGGCGGAGTGCACTGCAAAAAAAAATCTTGAAGTCTTTTTTTCATTCCATCACTTTATAATTGTAGATTTGATTGGTAATTTTTGCAAGTGTCAGTAGTACCAAGCAAGTGTCAGGAATACCAAGCTTCTTCTATTCATTTCCTTGCATTTTGTTCTAGGAACTTGCAGTTAGGCAAATAATGGAAACTTAATGTTTGATCAAGAAAAGAAATTATTGCATGTTTATAAAGCATCAATTATGATTGTACTCTTAACAATTTATAAAGTGATATTTCAGCTTCAAGTGAGGAGTGAAAAGAAACCACCACTAACTTGTTCATTTATCTTAAATTTTGCTTTACAAATGATTAGACTGATCAAACCTCTTAATTCACTTTGAAAATGCCCAGACTATCAAATTGTCAAATCCAATGAAATTTTAATGGGAAATTGTTATTTGTAATCATGCGTGTGGAACACCGTGCTGACTCACCCAATCCACCATTAGATGAAATTCTATGAGGGTGTTAGCCCCATTAGAATCTCATATAATGATCAGTATTCTAAACTCCATGAGTTCAAATAACACACCTATTTTCAACATGTTCTTTTACTACGTACCAAAATGCGTCTACATAGTTTCTACAATTTACTATCGTGTGCTGTATTTCTGAATAAGAGAAACAAAACTAACATTTCTAACTGGCCCTGCTTTTCACTTATATTACAGTTACAACACAGAGGCCTGATTTCTAATTCTCTTCTTAACCTGACAGCTATACACTGAGGGCATCCTACCAAAATCTCTAGAAAAAAAATGAGAAACTAATTTCTATGTTACATGAGAAAGGATTGGATCCTAAAGAAGAGGGATAGAGCTTTGTACAAGGTTTCATGGTTCTACTTATGGACTTTGGTTCTTTGCAACCCGAAAGCATGTGCTCTGGTGCCAGAAGAATATTCTGAGATGAATGATGAAAGCCAAAGCCAGTTCTAGTGCAATAGAAGCCATATTCACTGCAAAATTTCTTCTTAAATCTTCTGACACAAGAAGTGTCAGATCCATCATATTCATAGCATTAACTGGATGCAGATAGATTCTCAGGCGATCACACTAAGCACCCGCGCTAGGCGTAAATTTGGCCTTTCCAGAATATTCTGCCGTTAATGATCAATGATATTTCGATTCAGAATCATGCCATCAAAGAATCAACTCCAAAGCCTTTTGAAAGTTAAAAGGCCCGAAGGAGGCAAGAAGTTGCTATTCCACCTCGAGATCACCTTGAGAGGCCATTTGTCCAACTTGGAAAGGGAGGAGGATACTTAAATTCATCTCGAATGCAGTCCCCATACCACGCAAAGGTTGATCTCCGCTCTTCGGCTAGAGCATGATGTTTGGTGGAAAGAAGAAGACATCCCGGTCTTCATATATCTTTAGCGCGCTCGCTTAGCCTTCCCGATATTATCCAATCTCACCTTTCTCAGCTTTCTTCTTCTTCTCTTTCTTTCTCACTCTTACTTGTCGAGTTAAGGCCTTTAGCCTTCTCCGCCTTCTCCATTTCAGCCTCTTTCTCAGCTTTCTTCTTCTCCAATTCAGCTTGTTTGCAATTTTCTTCATGTGCTTTTCGAAACAGTCTCGTAAAATTTAAGAGAGTTGCAGTGACTGTAGTCAACAAAACAGCAAGAATAAGAAGATAGCTTGAGCACTATAGAAAATATATTAGAATATATCACTTCTTTTCGCCAAATGTAACATTATTCATGCAATAACGATGAAACTACATACAGTCTTTTCCTCCCATTAATTTTTTCCCTCCTATTATCTTATTGGTCCTTAACTATTCCCTCCCTCACGGCTTCCATTTCTGTCATCATCTTCTTGCTTTATTTCATTAGACTAGGATCGAGGAAGGACATGCATTTCTATCAATTCATTGACTTATTGCTACACTTGTTACACTAAAGACCAGTTTGAAGAATCACAACACAGATTCCACAAAAAACATAATTGGTACAAAACTACTTCCTAAACCCATAGAATGGACGAAAGATCACAGTTCTAAATAAAAATAAGAGTAACCATGCACTTTGGTCCTTGAAAGTTTTGTGACATCAATTTGGTCCCTCAAATATTTTTGACATTAAATGAGTCCCTAAAAGTTAAAATGTGACATCACTTTAGTCCTTTAAAACAACTATTTTGATCTTCTATTTGGTTTTTGTTATTATTTTCCGTTCTCATTTACTGCTTTTAATCTGTTTCATGTTTCCTGCTTTCAAAATGAAAACAAAAATAAAATAGACCCCGAGTTTTCAGGGACCTATTTGACGCAAATAACTTTTTGAACGACTAAATTGATGTCATATTTTAATTTTGAGGGATCTATTTGTTGTCAAACAACTTTCAAGGACTAATACGATGTCGCATTTCAATATTTAGGGAGATGTCAAAAATCTGAGGGGCTAAATTGATGTCACACGAAACTTTCAGGGACCAAAATGCATGTTTACTCTAAAAAGGAAAAATACATACCGTTTCAACCATAAATTTAACAATAGAAAAAAAGCCAAGAAAATGGATTTCAAATGAACTATATAATCTGAATAAATTGAAGTCACCAGTAGAAAGTACTGACAACAAGAATAAGCATTAATGTTCAACCTACCTTGTTCAAATGGACATTTGGCAGGATCCTCACCAAAATATAGTGCAAGTGCATCTGCATTTCTACCCTGTCCACAGACAAATTACGCATTTATATTCCTTTATAACTGTCCTATGCATAGTATATCAAAAAGATGGTTAAACAAATTACCACCACAGAATATAGGTTTGTTACAGATGCCACCTCTGACTCAGATTCATCAATGAATTCTTTCAATGTCTGAAATGAACATAATAGTGAGTGAAATGCACTGAAAATAAAGATTTAGAGTAATCTGTGTGCCTTGGCGCAATGGTAAGGTTGTTTTCTTGTGACCTAGAGGTCACTGATTCAAATCCTTCAGACAAGCTCTCTGCTTATAGGGTAAGCTGCGTATATCTACCCTCCCAAATCCCACCATGAAAACCTTACTATGAATTCAGTTAGGAGACAGAACTTACTGTCACTGTATTATAATCTTTTCATGATATAATGAAAAACCAAGAGTGACAGAAATGCCAAACACCTTACGGAAAACATCAGACACAGGGCCATCATTTTCAGATGCAGCAAGCTCCTGTCTAAGCTTTTCTAATCCCTTAATGATTGCCTGCATTTCTTCTGCTAATGACTTCAATTGTATCTGCAAGATTAGGAATTTACAATCAATATACATTGCAATACCATTACCTAATTTCGAAAGTTACCTAGTGCTAACAGCATTTTCTTTCAGCCAAAATGCAAATTTCCCTCTAAGGTTTTGCAAATAACCAACCTGCTTAAACTTTCTACATTTTGCAAATAGCTCCTTCCACATGAGTAAATGAAAGTAAGAGTGTGTATCAACATCAGAAGGAATTTTGGTCGAACTTAATTCGAAAAGTGTACCCTCAATCATTTAATTATTAAGATTTTTTAAAAAAAAAAGAAAAAAGAAAAGTGATGGTTGAATGCTTGATTCTAAATCTGAAGAAAGGAAAAAAGAATGATTATTTTATAACATCAAAGGAGAAATATGATTGAGCTCAATAAATCCACTATATATCAGGTATTTCAATCAAATGATAACGTTTTTATACAAGAAAAGTTAATCCTATGATCAACAATGCTCCCACCAATTTCAAGGGAAAGGGTGCCTTGTGATTATTAGAGTAGATGATTCGGACAAGCCATTGCATGAAGTCATTAAAACGGGAAGGAATGTGTTCACTTTTACAAATAAAGGGGAACAGGTGCAATTGGACCACTAAATCAGGGGTATCAAGTTTCATCTGACCTCTATTCTATGGGATATTAAAAACCAAAAATAAATCATCACCTTTGTGCCTGCTTCCAAGCTAACTAGGTCAAGGTGAAAATTAAGGAGTGCAGGAGACCTTTCAGCTAGGACCTGGGGTAAAAATTGAAAACAAAGGAAAGGTAAGCCGCCAAATAGTATCTTCAACCATAGCAACTGAGACTTATACCTTGCAAAGATAGTGCATCAGTGTCATTTTACTGTTAGAAGCACGAGTGTCAGTGAGTTTTAAAAGACTATCCAACTTGAATCCGACTGCAGATCCTGAACAAAGTACAAAATTTTACACTCATTATGTACCCATTATCAGGACACTTTACATTAAACCAGATCTAACAAAAACACATAAAAGTTTGACTGCTAACACATATGAAGGGCCAACAATTATCTAAACGTTAAAATAGATAGAACCAGATATGAAAGATGATAAAGGCATTGATTGCTGTTACTGAGACAGGCATACCCCTTGCCGTTCCTTGATTCAATGTATTTCCCAAATAAAGAATTTTCTTCATAATCTCCTTGATTTTAAGTGAATTTCGGACCTATTACGAAGGAAAAATATACGAGATCAAAACACTTACAAAAATAAGAAATTTGAAATTGTGGCTGAATTTCACTCATAACTGCACACAGGCATATTCGATAAATGAAGAATTGCATTAACAAGAAGAGAATATATCCATGAGATATTAACTACAAACTTAACTACTATTCCTATTTACAAGACTATAGTTATGAACTTAAGCTACTTCCTGTGTCACTATCTTGGATACATGAACCTTATTAATTCCGAGTGTTTATTCCGATATTCTAACACAATTCCAACACTCTATTACTCTAACGAAAAGGATACATGCAAAATAATGTTTATGACATTCATTAGCAAAGTACCTCTTCACACGCAGAGTTCACCATGTTTAAACTCTTCTTAAACTCTGTAATCTGCATAAAGTGGAAAATAAGATGAAGCAAAAAACCAAATCCAAAAGAAATTCTATAAAAGACTCCAGACACCAACAAACCTGAGACCCAAATTGAATCTTGAAAGAAAACACTCTTAATTTTGACTCCACTCGTGGCACTTTCATCAGCTCCAAAAAATACTGAAGCACAACAAAACGTAATAACTAGATGATTTCACACATGCAGGTCCTTGAATTAACAAAGACCAAAAGAACTAGTTTAGAAACCAACATCTTAAAGGAAAAGGTTAATAAAAGCAAAACAACTTGCTGAATATTGATATCATATTTTTATTATTGGATATTATTCTGCATATTACTAATTAGGATCTTTATAATCTTTCCTTTTTTTATAGATTGAATAGGCTGTCTATATTAAAAAGAAATTATTTATTTCCTTAATTACTAGGGATATGATCAGATCATGGTCTGATTTAATTGTATCATTGGCCTATTTAAGTGGCCCTCAATATTCAGTAAAAGTATCAGGGAAGTATCCCATTCTACACAACTTTTTCTTCAACATGCCACCAGGCATCAGCAATCAAACTGTCATTATGTTAGGGGCGTTTGGTATGAGGTAATCTAGATTGGTAAGACATGATTGACCTTTTTGGTATGACATGATTGCTAGCAATCTAAATTACTCAAGTAAACGTGGATTACGTTGTCTATCTAGATTACCACTTCTAGGTAATCCTAAATAATAATAATAATAATTATAAAAATAATAATTATTACTATTATAAAAATAATAATGAAAATAAAAATAGTAATAATAATAATAATAAAATAGAAATAATAATAAGAATAATAAAAGTAATAATAGTAATAACAAAAATAATAATAATAATAAATAATAATAAGTAATGTATATTATCTCGTAATCTTTTTTATATACCAAACAATGTAATGTAAATTCCACGTTACATCACATCACCTGTGTACAGCAAACACAATAATGTAACATTACCATCAATTTAATAAGTAGTAATCTTTCTAAAAGAGGTAATCCAGATTACCTAGTAATCTTGGAGGCAATGTAGCAGACGCCCACTTAGTGTCAATGGAATTAATTTGTGAAATATTCTGGCAGAATATTAGCATAATATCTGGCCATTACTGAAAATATTCTGACAGAATATCAGGTAGAATATCTACCCAATCAGACCTGCAAATCCTATAGGATTATACAGCTGAAATTATGTAAATTGTAATTATTTCCTTGATTAGAATAGCCCAACTGTAGGTTAGCATTTAGAGCACCTTAATTAGCTATTATGCAGTGCTGAAAATCAGATTTGTACTTAATGTATATATATCAGAATTCTCCAGCAACTGGAGGACAGAGTTTTAACCTACAATTTTCCAAAGTTTAACATGGTATCAGTCTTGGTTTTGATCCTATCCTAGCCATATCCTAGTCTCGGTTTCCTAGCCTTGTGTCTCAAGTCTGTCCCCATCCTAGCCATATTCTTGTTCCTTTTCTGTTTTTCTCCAGATTTAGTTCTTCAGCCTCATGTCTACTAAAAAGTATGATGTATTACTAGTTCGTCCTAATGGCAAGAACTATTCTGCCTAGGCGTTCCAGTTCCAGATATTTGCCAAGGGGAAGGATCTTTTGGGGTCATGTTGATGGTAGCAGTCCTGTTCTTCACAAAGAAAAAAAAGAAGGATGAGTATGCCATGTGGGAAGTCAAAGACGCTCAAGTCATGGCATGGATCATAAGCTCCATTGATCCCAATATTGTCCTCAATCTTCATCCATTCACCACTGCAACAAAGATGTGGGACTACCTAAAGAAAATATATAGCTGGAACAACACTGCTTGCAGGTGCCTGCTCGAACATGAAATCGCCATTCTTCAACAGCATAGTCTCTCCATTTCTGAATTCTATTCTCAGTTCTTGAATCTTTGGGCTAAATACACTGACATTGTCTATGAAAGCTTGTTTGCTGAAGGTCTTCCTTCAGTACAACAAGTTCATGACACTACTAAACGTGATCAATTTCTTACGAAATTGAGATCTGATTTTGAAGGTATTTGGTCTAACCTTATGAATAGAGCCATTGTTCCCTACTTGGATGATGCCTCAATGAACTCCTTCATGAAGAACAGCGTCTCCTCACTCAAACAACCATGGACCAACAAAAATCAAATTCTTTTCCAGTTGCTTATGCTGTTCAAGGCAAGCCTAGAGGACAAGACACAATTACAATGCAATGTTTCTGCTGCAAAGAGTGTGGTCATTTTGCTTCGAACTGTTCTCAAAAGTTCTGCAGTTACTGCAAAAAGGATGGCCATACCATTAAAGAATGTCCCATAAGACCACTCAAGAAATCTGCGACAGCCTTTACTGCCTCTGTTGGCTCTTCTGCTGCTCCTAGTTCTGTGAGTCCAGCAAATGTGCAACATAATCCACCTGCGCCTGTTCAAACATTGACCCCTGAAATTGTTCAACAAATGATAATTTCAGCATTCTCTACCTTAGGACTCTCAAGTAAACCTTTTTCTACCACTTCCCCTTGGTATTTTGACTCCGGGGCATTAAATTATATGACCAACACTGCTGAAACCCTTGCAAATGTCACCAAATATTCTGGAAACCTCAAAATCCATACTGCTGATGGAAACCATTTACCTATCACAACATTTGGTGATATTTCTTCATCTTTAAACTTAGTCTCACCAGTGACCTTATCTCTGTTGGTTAGTTAGTTGACAATGATTGCCGAGTTGAATTCTCAAAAACTGGTTGTCATGTGCAGAATCAACACTCAGGGAAGATGATCGCGAAGGGGCCTAAAGTTGGATGTGTTTTTCCCATATATTCCTCAGTGTCTCCATGTTCTTTCCTGCCTTTTATTTCTTGTAATTCTGCTACTGCTAATTTTCAAATATGGCATAAGCATCTTGGTCATCCAAGCTCAAATGTACTTCATGACTTGCTGAAATCTGGTTTTCTTGGTAATAAAGAGTCCCCCATCTATTAGTGCTGTTCACTTTGATTGCAATTCTTTGGTAAAAGTAAAATTCTACAATTCCCAAGTCACTAATCAAGTGAAAGACAGGTTTTTGATATGATTCATAGTGATTTATGGGGGATGGCACCTGTTATATTTAATGCTCATTACAAGTACTTTGTTACTTTTACTGACAACTTTAGTCGTTTCACATAGGTCTATTTTTTGAGGTCAAAAGCTTAAGTATTTTGTGCTTGCAAACTTTCTCGTGCCTATGTTCTGACCCAATTTTCTTCAAAAGTAAAAGTTCTTCGATTTGACAATGGGGGGAATACACATCTCATATATTCCAAGAATTCTTGCAAACAAATGGGATTTTATCTTAAGGTCATGTCCTTCCACTCTGCCTTCTCCTTCATTAAACAATGATTCTCCTTTCTCAAGGTTATTTGGTCGTCCACCCACTTACCTTTGGTTGTGTTTGTTATGTCCATCTTCCCCCACAATAACGCACAAAGCTCACAACACAATCTGTTAAATGTTCTTTCTTGGCTACTCTGCCCACCAAAAAGACTTTCTATGCTATGACTCTAATCTACACCAGATTCGGGTCTCTAGAAATGTGATCTTTCAAGAATAACCATGATACTCTCTCTTCATCTTCCATATTAATTTTGCCCTTGTTTCCTAACAATTATGCAGGACCAGCACCACTAAAACCTCTCACGTTGTATCAAAGACGTCCAACTACCACACCTCCAATGCCCCCTCCCAAGCACTCTCTGCCTGCTGATCCAGAACTAGCCCCTTTACGTCGCAGTTCACGCATTCGAAAACCCCCAGAGAAGTATGGTTTTTCTTCACCTCTATCCTTGACAGCAACTTTAGCTTCTATTCCTATACCTCCATCATATAAACAGGCAATGGAGCATGAATGTTAGCAGCAAGCTAATGAAATACAACTACTAGCCTTGGAAAAAAAATCAGACGTGCGATGTTGTTCCATGCCCCCCATCTATTAAAACACTTGGCAGCAAATTTGTGTTTACTATAAAGCTTCGTTCAAATGGATCCATAGATCGTTACAAGCTAGATTGGTTGTTCTTGGAAATAAGCAGGAATTTGACTATGAGAAGACCTTTGCACCCGTCCCCAAGATGACTATTGTGTGCACCATTCTTGCCATTGATGCATTTGAATCTTGGCCTCTACACCAGATGGATGTCAAGAACGCATTCCTCCATGGTGACCTTAAGGAGGAAGTTTTCATCAAACATCATGCAAGTATGCCCACACCATCACCAATGGATTGAAACAGGCACCAAATGCTTAGTTTGAAAAATTCCGAACAACATTGCTTGCTTTTTCTTTCACACAAAGTTAGTATGATTCGTCACTTTTAATACAAAGAACTTCTAAAGGAATTGTGGTGCTCCTTGTTTATGTGGACGATACCGTGGTGGCGGGTTCTGATCAAGAGGCTATCTCTATAATCAAGTAACTATTGCATTCAACTTTCTATATGAAAGATCTTGGCCACCTCAATTATTTTCTAGGGTTAGAAGTACATTCTCAACTAAAAAGGCATCGCTGTAACTCAACACAAGTATATTCAAGACCTCATTCAGTTAGCTGGTCCCACCAATGTAACTACGGTTGACACCCCGATGGAAATTAATGTGAAATGTAGAAGAGATGAAGGTGAGCTTTTAGATCCAACTTTCTACCAGAAGCAGGTTGGTAGTCTTATCAACGTAACCATCACTCAACCGGACATCTCTTTCACTGTCCACACTGTCAGCAGATTCATGCAATCCCCTTAGGCATTTCCATCTTTCTCCACTACACTAGATTATTAGATATCGCCTTGGCACCTCCACCTATGGTTTATTCTTCCCTGCTAGTTCCTCATCACAACTCCAAGCATACAATGATGCCGAATGGGTTGGCTGTCTAGACACAAGGAAATCTACTACTGGCTGGTGTATGTTTCTAGGTGATGCTCCAATTTCACGGAAATGCAAGAAACAAAACTCGGTCTCCAAATCATTAACAAAAGCAGGATATCGTTCCATGTCTATAGCATGCTCTGAGGTTATTTGGTTGCGTGGTGTTCTTTCAGAGCTTGATTTCTCACAACCACAACCATCTCCACTCCATGCTAACAACACAAGTGCCATCCAAATTGCAGCAAATCCTGTTTACCATGAACGAACGAAGCACATTGAGATTGATTGCCACTCAATCCGTGAAGCCTATGACCACCGAGTTATCACTCTACTTCATGTCTCCGCTGCTGTCAAATCGCTGATATCTTCACCAAATCCTTGTCACGTCAGTGCCATAATTTCCTAGTTTGCAAATTGATGTTTGTTGATCTACCAGCATCAATTTGAGAGGGATGTCAATGGAATTAATTTGTGAAATATTCTGGCAGAATATTAGTGTAATATTTGGCCATTACTGAAAATACTCTGACAGAATATCAGGCAGAATATCTGCCCAATCAGACCTGCAAATCCTTTGGGATTATACAGCTGAAATCATGTAAATTGTAATTATTTCCTTGATTAGAATAGCCCAGCTGCAGGTTAGCATTTAGAGCACCATAATTAGCTATTATTCAGGACTGAATATCAGATTTGTATTTTCTCTGTGTGTGTGTGTGTGTGTGTGTGTGTGTGTGTGTGTGTGTGTGTGTGTATATATCAGAATTCTCCAGCAACTAGAGGATAGTTTTTAACCTACAATTTTCCAAAGTTTGTTTATCACATTGGTATATGCCTTTGTCACAAACTTGTCTCAACCTAGGGCTAAGTTAATAACCATACTTGTCTCAACCTAGGGCTAAGTTAATAACCATTGTTCATAATTATTATGTTTCATTTTACATTCGATCCATTTCTTTTTTTGATAGAAAGATAAATTTTATTAGAATAGAGGAAAAGAGTACAAGTGTACTACAGAGGATAGGGCATCCTGACAAAGATACCAAAATTGAACAGCCAAAATTACATTCTATCCATTGTCCTCTTAAAATAAATCTGCTACTCCTCTTTGTGGTAGCTAGCTACCTAATTTCTTGAATCATCTCACCTTACTTCCAGATTTTAGTGCAATCGATGACTTCCTAACAAATCAAGAGAGCACCAGATACTCTTATCTTAATTACTTCTTTTTTCCTCTTAAATTAGAGTTTCAGTATTTTATCCTATCAAAAATACACAACTGAAAAATTGTATCTTTCATGTAAATTTGAAGACACCAAAACATGAATCAATTATGCACATGCCAAGAAAGGAACTCCTTATAAGTTATAAGTGCTATGTTCTCACAGCTTTCTTTTCACATCTACTATATACTTTGATTAAAACAAATCATTTGCAGACCTGTTCACACTTCCCCAAGCTATCCAGGTCACCAGTGTATCCCTGAATGAGAATAACCAAGGAAAATAAAAATTAGAAAGCAAACACATATTGAAGTAAAAGGGAACAGGTCATAGTAACAGCAAATGTCAAAAGCAAGATCCCTTAATTGCCAAAACAAAATCTAAGAATTATGCATAAAATTTTTTTAAGCTTCACCTTTAAAAGTTCCATCTCCTCTTTGGTAGGACAAAATTTAATGAGATTTTCCACCTGATCCACATCTAACACAGAATCATCCATGGCTAGAACTGCAGCCTGAGAATACGAATTTAAATGTGTTAGAAGAAACTGAAAAGGGTTAGTGGAGGATATTTAAGAAGATTGTAATGTTTGTAAAATTATTGTTCATTATCTATGCTTGAACACAAAAACTCGGCTTGCACACTTTACTGCAAAAATTGTTCACATGAATTAAGAACTTTCAGAGTATTAGCTTACCATCATATCAGGAAGTGGCATCTTAACCTTTGTGAGCATAATTTCAGTATTATTGGCCCTCCTTAGATCAACCTATAGTTAAGAATACAAATACACAAATATTGATCAGATACCAGGGAAGTACCAAGGAAACATCAAGTCAAGGAGTTTATGGTAAATGAGCTTTAATAGCAAAATAAATGATGATATCTATAATTAAGAATACTAATAGACAAATTATTGATCAGATACCATGGAAGTACCAAATAAACACACGTCAAGGAGTCTTGAATAATTATAAGACCTTTGCAATATCTAAATCTTTATTTTCAAGACATAGAACAGAGACAATTAAGGGATAATAATATTAAAAGAAAAGTACAAGGTATATTCAGCAACTCCAAGCTCAACAATTTGTGCCAAGATATGGTCAATATTTTTCTGCAGACCATAAAATTAAGGAAAATTATGCATTTGTTTCCATCAGACATAAGAGAAAATAGCTAACCACTCATGGTCAAATCAAAATGATATTTCTTTTATGCATAAACTACTAGGTAAATAAAAAATGGTATTAAATTCCAACTTTAATATAATGAATGACTTGAACATGAGAAACCTTTGTTGAGAACAAAAACAATAAATCATTGTCAATTGCATATTCCAAAAGACAGACTAACAAGTGAAAAACATGAAATCAGCTCTCACACATGGCTTACTTCAAAAAATCAAATTTCAAGAATGTTCATATAAAAGAATACCAAGTGGATTTTGTCAGTTTTGGATCCAGCAGATTTGCGCTGCCCACCAGATTTGCCTCCAGAATCAGCAGGTTTTGGAACATTTGCAGAAAAAAGCTTCTCAAGCTCTGAAACGTCAAACTCTTGCGCACTAAGATTGAATGTAAAACCATTCATTACTAAAGGAAGGATATTGGAAGCAAGAGTATAAGTGTATAATTATAGAGAATTCAAATGACTTAGACAAACTCTAGCAATAGTAGACTAGTTAAATTACATTTGAGGTTCTCCATTTCTTTGTAATTCTTCCCATAAACTTCCTTGCAAGGCCCTTGTCACCTTACTCCAGTGCAAAGGCTTTAAGGAGGATCGCCGAGCTGCCATTGCACTAGACCCTGCTGGACGTGCAAGCCCACGGCCTCTCCCTCTCCCTCCAGGTGGTGGAGGTGGTGCTGCACCACCTGGAGGTCTAGGAGGAGCTGGAGCACCAGGAGCATGAGCTCCAGCAGGAGGTGGTGGAGGAGGGCCTCGGCCTCCTGGAGATGGTAGAGAAGGTGGCCCACCATGCATTGGAGGTGGTGGAGGGGGGCCTCGGCCTCCTGGAGGGGGTGGAGGAGGTGGAGCTCCATGCAGAGGAGGTGGTGGAGGAGGTGGAGCCCCATGCAGTGGAGGTGGCGGAGGAGGTGGGCCTCCATACATTGGAGGTGGTGGAGGAGGTGGAGCTCCATGCATCGAAGGTGGTGGAGGAGGTGGGCCTCCTCCATACATTGGAGGTGGTGGAGGAGGTGGAGCTCCACAAGTTGGTGGAGGCAGAGAAGGTGGGGTTCCAAACATTGAAGGAGGTGGTGGTGGAGGTGGTGCTCCGCTTGATGGAGGAAGTGGTGGTGGTGGTGGTGGTGGTGGTGCTCCACTTGATGAAGGAAGAAGTGGTGGAGCCTTAGTAAATGGGGGTGGACGAGGTGGTGATGAAACTACACTAGTAGGAGGTGGAGGTGGAGGTGGTGGCGATGGAGCTCTACTAAAAGGAGGTGGCAGTGGCGGCATAGGTGCTACACTAAAAGGTGGTGGAGGTGGCAATGATGATGATACACTAAAAGGATGTGGAGGTGGTGGTGGTGGGGCTCTACTAAAAAGAGTTGGAGGCGGTGGTGGTGGTGGTGGAGCTCCACTTAAAGGAGGTGGAGGTGGCGGCGGTGGAGCTCCACTTAAAGGAGGTAAAGGAGGTGGTGGTGGGGCTTTACTTAAGGGAGGTGGAGGGGGTGGCAGTGGGGCTTTACTTAAAGGAGGTGGAGGTGGAGGTGGGGGTAGCGGTGGGGATGGTGGTGGTGGAGAAGGACCTTTATGTGAATAAGGTAAGAATGGTAAAGGCGGGAGTGGAGGTGGGGGTGGTGGAGCACTACTTAAAGGTGGTGAAGGTGAAGCTTGAAGTGATGCAGCTGGGGGTATCAAGGGAGGAGGGAGATTAGCTTTATGTGAAGTTGTTGGAGAAGGGGGAGGAACAAAAGGAACTCCATGTTTTTGAAGAGGAGGTGGAGGTGGTGGTGGTGGTGGTAGATGGGGAAGGGAGACGGCATTACGTAATTCAGAAACTTCTGATGTAATTGCACGTATTGCTAAGGGAGGGGTAGAAGGAGGAGGTAAAGCACCACTATTCTCTCCAACTGCAGCAATAGATGAATAAATAGAGTTCCAAGGGGTGGGAGGAGCTAAGAAGCTCCCTCTACTTTGCTGAGAAAATGAAGCAGGGGGTGGAGGTGGAGGGGGAGGGGGAGGGGGAGGAGGAGAAGTTGTAGGTTGCAAGGTACTCCCATTGTTTGGTTTACTTGATAATGTCAAAGTAGGTGATGGCGGTGGCATGGCAGACGTCTTGCCATCCATAGAGGAAGATGGTGATATAGGTAGAAGTGGAGGTGGTGGTGGTAGTGGAGGTGGTGGAGGAAGGACTTGATCTGAGCTCAGTTGTGGTGCTTGAGTAGCTGGCTCAAGAGATGTCTCTTTGACTGACAGTAATGATGATGGTGGCAAGATTGAGTCTATTTCTTCCATGATAGCTGAAGATTTTGAATTGTTTCCGGTCTGACTTTCCAGGTCAGTTGTCATGTCTGTAGAAACAATTGCTCCAGAGACATGAGAACCAGGACAGCCAGGAGCAGACCTTCCTTTGGCATCTGTTGTTTTCTCCTTAATCGGCGAAGAAGCTGGTGAATGATTAGGCCTTGAGTGTGGATATGATACATGCATTGATTTTTGATAAGAACCCTTGTTAATAGGAATCCACCTAGTTGTTGCATTTTCATTTGCTTGTTTTGCCTCAAAACCATGTGGCTCTTCGTGCAGCTTAATCCTTTGTTTTGCTGCAACTGGATCTTCAACTGTATTTGAGTCTGAAGAAAGTTGCTTCTGATCAGTAGATGGAAGAAGTGTATCGCAATTTGGTATCGAAAGATCATGCTTCTGATGCCTTGCCTTGGAGTCCAATTCTTTGTCTGTAGCATTGTTATCTTCATCATATTTGTTTTGCATAATTGCCAACTCATCATGCACATCCACAGTGACTTCCTCTGTTTCCAAAGCTATCGTCCCATCAAAAGTGACTGCAGTGGAAGTTGACTTAGTTTCTCCTTCATCCACAGCAATGTCTTTCACTGCATGAGGATCTGAATCTTCTGTCGCTTTGAGCTTGTACTTCACATCATCAACAGTAATGTCTTTCACCATATTAATACCAGAACCCATCCTTCCAACCTGATGATGAGCTTCATCATCTGATGAAGAATCCTGAATGGTAAGAGAATCCAAATACTCTTTCCAGTTGTCTTTCTGACTTCCATCATCTGCTGTACTATCACGAACCATTGGAGAACCATACTCCAGCTTACCTTCCTGTGCATCAATTGTGTTGCTAAAGATCTCTTCCACTTCATAGAATTCGTCAGGCGAAGCACTTTCTGAGTCGGTTGTATCTCCACTCACATCGACTGTGGTTAGATTAGGTATAACAGCATCAGCGTCCAAAAAAAGCACCTGATACACATGAGTATGTGTTCAACTACTACTGCTTCAGAAAATGGTTGTCACAAAAGAACAAAAATAACTTACCTCTGATTTAAAGTCCTTGGGGAACTGATCCTTTGCATCCCATAAAATATCAATTTCATCACGGCTCAGCAGCAATATATTTGACCGCACAAATGCAGTATGAAACATTACTCTAAACATCATTTCCTCACGATCCAAATCTTCACTTAAATGTATGCATTCAAGAACAACATCGCCTTGAACATGACAGTGTATATCAATTTTCACAAGCATACATTCTGCCTGCGGTTCAAATTTCTTAAGAAGACATTCTATCTAATGAATTCACAATTAAGTATGGATAGCATAATTTACATCACCTGTATATAGTGGCGAACACGCTTTCTGGATTTTGAAGTTGAAAACAGAAGCTTAGAGGTTCTACTGGCAGGTTTTGAAGAAGGGTCTGGACCATAAACACGTACAACAGGCCTGCAACCTTTTCCACCATCAAATATCGGAAGGTCTCTAAGGATCAGACAATCCAAATATAGCGGCGTTTCTGATGGAGGCCACTCAGATCCCAGATGTCTCCTGGAAACATACTGAAGATATCTCATCTGAGAAGGCTGCGGGTTCAACGGTGATAAAATTTGTAAAAGTTCTCTGGGTGCTTGCTTGTAGACCATTTCAAGAGTCTTCAGCTCCCCACTGTACTGTTTCCGGTACAACAGAAGACCTGCTAGCATAAATGCCAACATGGGCCAACCGCCCCTTTCACAGTGCATCAAAAGCACATTTTGCTGCCCCTCCAAAGACAACCAGCTATCGCTTGATCGAAGGAAGTGGTGGACCATCTCCAACGGCAGAAGTGGACAACCCTCGTATTGACGAGGGTACTCCATAACTGTCATGTCATACTGAGACAATACGTCTGAAATCTGGCTTCGCCTTTCTCCTTCTCTGAAATTGAACACCATGATAGAAGCATCTGGAAAGTGATCTTGTAGCTGAGCTACAATGCCCCCAATATAATCTTTGTACTCGTCTTCTTCCAAGACATCCGTGGAGAAGCAACAATCAAAAACTGCAAAATTACAGAAGAAATTACAGTCACATATTTTACAAGAGTAAATAACTCAAACTTATTCACAGATTCAGTATTTTCAGTGTTTCCATTTTAATTAGGAGCTAAAAAATCTCAAATACACTAAACACAGAGTAGATGAATTTGTTAAACAGAAGCGTAAGAAGATCAAACATATGCACTAAAAAGGGCAGACACTTCCAAACTGCCCGGCACCATCTTTACTGCAATGTAACAGAAGAAACTGTTGCACTGCATAAATATAATTTCCCAAAGGACAATAGCCTCACTCAAAATATCTGGGAAAAGATTTTGTAAAGGGATCTCTAGAAGTAAGTTGATTTAAGGGTCTTATCTTTAAATTGTTCTAATGAAGGCCTTCAATTGAGAGTAATTCAGTTTCCGGCATCTAGTTGGCAACAGAAAATGCCAAGTTCCAACTAGATATCAAAAAATGCAAACTATACTAATATATGACTATGTGATATAATATCGATAATTGTTTCCATTCAAATAAATTTTGTATTATCTTCAGCATTTTGATATAAACTGAATGCTCCAGTCTCCAGTCTACACCAATTATTATTTGAAATGCCAATTACTTTTCTTACATTTCATTTGTATTTGTACCTAAACTTAAAAAAATAAAAAATATTTGTCATTTTGAGTAATTTTATAATTTGAATAAGATATAAATGATTACCTTTTTTTATACAAGTTATTATCTGGAATGCCAAAAAACATTCTCAGATTTCATTATCTTTCGCATGTAGTTCTAGTTTTCCACATAAGCATTTTCTGGTAACAGGACATTCTTGAGTTCCTCGATTGGAACATAAACAAACATGAGGTCCAAAACTCGTTGAACTGTATAATTTGAGGTCAGCCTAGACTTCAAGTCAAAAGTATATCTTCCAAACCTAACACTAAGAAAAACCAATCTCCCACATCTTTAAGATACTGCTCCTTTTTTTATCCCTGATATAAAACAAAAAAATCTTACCAGTCCTTGAAATTAAACTCTCAATTAAACTCTCAGTATCCAATTTAGGATTTTGTCACAGTTTGAACAACCCATCCACCAAACCCAAATAAAAAAAATGAAATAAAATAACCCAAACAAGTAACAGACCGAAGATAAGAAAACGCAACACAATCCATTTCCTATAACACCATATTCCACCTGGAAACACACTACTAGCAACAAAACTCATTGGAATATAAACATTACTACAAAACAACCACAAACGAAGCATTACAGGAAGAAGCAACACAGGACCCCACATTGTTATAACTACCGCATCACCATAGGCATTGTGCCAAAACAACACAAAAAAATTACAGTAATTCAGGCCAATGCAACCTAAGAGCTACATAATTCAGCCATAAGTTTGTGGCAGTTTTGCGTTAAATAATAAATAAATAAATCAGCAAATGTGAGATTGAATATATTAGGCAATGTGGGGGAGGGGGAGCACACACCGTAGACCCTCTCGGAGATCTCCAGAAGCCGATCCGGCGGCTTCCGGTAAAAGAACCTTCTGAACAGCGCCATCCGACGGCGGCGCTGTTTCCGCCCCGATTGGATCCAAACCCGACGCTGCCAAGATCAACGGTCTTGCATCCTAAACGCCGCGTTTTGCAGATCTCGCAATCGCCCAATTGTACCAAGCCAACCCCTAAAATTGCCAATTTGGAAGAGCTAAAGAGGTTGGAGTTATGAAATTGAGAATGTAATTGAAATGATAATGGCAATGGCGATGGTAATTAGAGGGGGCAATATGGAATGTGGGATTATGATGATAATGGAAAGGAGGGCATAGAATGTGTTGTAACAACACAAAAGAATGGGATTGGGATTAATATTAGTATTATTATTAGGGATTAGGGAATGGGCAATGTAGGATGGAGGAAGAAGCGTATAGTGGAGTGAAAAGGGAGAATGATGATAGTGAACAGAAGAAGTTGTTGTTGTCCCTCTCTCCGTGTCCCAACAATGTCTTCTCCATGTCTCTTTTTCTCTTTTATCTCTCTTGTTTTGTGTCTGCAACGACAACATAAACGTAAAACGGATAGAAAACCTAAAACGGGACAGGTAACTGTTTTTTCAGGTAGGCGACGAGGGAGGCCACTTCAGCTGCGTGAGGTGGCACTTAATCTATGTGGTTTCCCCGACGTGGCAAATTCTCTCCATCTTGCACAAGAAAAATAAGACTAGCAAAGACCAGGGAATATGCATTTTGGATTCTCCGAAGTGAGGTACTTCACTTTAGAAAGAAAAGTTAGCGATCTCACCATTGAATTATTAAAGTAAGATTTATCCTCACTTTAATGATTTAATTGTAAGATCACTCATTTTATCTTTTAAAGTAAGAGATATCACTTTCATTGCTCAAGAAATATGAATACCCTCAATCATGTCAGGTCAAGTATGACTTCTCAACAATAATTAAGATTAAGGAGGTGAGACATATATAATATAAACAATTAAGATATTAACAGTAAAAGATCACATTTGACTTCACATAACAAGAAATTTAATTGAGAGGTTTACTCTCAAAGTCTAAGGCCACGTTTGAGAGGTTTTTAGAAGATAAAAGAGAATTGTCATTAATAAATTAGAATTAGAATGGAGAGACAAGAAGTGGAGACATAAACCAAGTCACTCTCTTGTTTGGATGCTTAACAAGTTTAATGAGAGATGGAAAGAAGAATTGTGAGTCAATCCCTCCATGATCACTCCTTTTCTCCCTATTAATTCACTTTCAAACACACTTTTAACAAAAGGGGGAAAATCCTACTTAATCATTGAATTTTTCATTGTTGCTCACATTATCCCTCAACAAAAAAAAGTGACAACATAGTCCCTGAACATTTCACATGTTTTGCTCATTAGTCATTTCATCCATTAGCACCGTGACGGAGGGTAATGTATTTGTTAATTATGTCCTAGTCAGCAAGGGAGAATGCCCAAATGTGTTCTTGAACATTATACTGGTGCCCAAATTAGTCTCTTAACAAAAAAAAAGTCCCTTTTGTAGTCCCTGATTATTTCAAACGTTGCTACATTAATCTTTTTGTCCATTAGCATTGTGACTGTCACGATCCAAAATAAATGCTACTCTTAGGACTTCTAACTCAATTTCTATGTAGCCTAAATGTCTCTCAGCCTCCTAGATAAACTCCCATAGAAACATAAACTTAAAACCATAAACACGAACATCATGAACTTGAATATTATCTTATAAACATCCATAAGCATCTTATACATTCACATACACCATGATCAAAAGGTTCCATAAGTTCACAAAAGGTTTCTTAACATGATCAATATAAATTTGGTTCGATAAACATAAGCTTAACTTTGAGATGTGAACAAATAATTGACTTAACATCACATAACAGCTCGATGTAATTCAGAATAGTGCATTTGGATTGTAACGACCCAAAAATTGTTACCGACACGCAAGGGATTAGTTCCCTTATAGAAGCCTCTTAGGAACGCTTTTCGTCAAAACATGCACTCTAACTTTAATTAAAAACCTTCCTTTTCTGAATAAACATTAACTCTTTTACAATGAATATAAATATACATGATAATTTGCGTGACTGATACGAAGATCCTGTCTGTTTAAAATTGGAGCACTCTAGACATGACTCGATTACAAAATAAAAAATAAGACTATCAATTCCTATAGGTAGCTTCACCTCAAGGTGAATTGCTGACTCTTAGATTCTGGTGTCGTTGCACTGACCATAAACTCCATGCACTGCTACTTTGCTTCGAAACCTGTAACTGGAGGGGGAGGTTAAGGGTGAGAACTATAAAAAGAGTCTCAGCGAATGGTCGTCCGCATGGCGACATGGGAGACTTCAAAAATATAACATGCAGATATAATACGTAATATAATAACAACATAAAACGTTTCTATAATAATAAATAGTACATAAAGCATTTGAAAATATAATTTAGTTGGAAGTTCTCTAGATAGATGTTTTGAGCATTACGGTTTTGCTTATAATGCATTATTCTTGACTCACTACTCAAGTATCTAGGTCACGATAGTTAGGAATAAACTACCCAGGACCATAGATTCCTGATAGTTAGTCTTGACATACTACCCAAGTATCCAAGCCACGATAGTTGGGGATACATTATCCAAGTCCATAGATTCCTGATACTTAGTCCTAATCTACATGATACATGACACCGGGCACAGAAGCTGTCATGTCCGGGTTTTATGGTCTTGCCCTAAATCTACATGAATCATATTCTACTTTACGATTGTACAAGGTATACCGGGGTCAACGTAGGCCGTCGCTAACTTATAGTTCTATCCTAGATATACTCCCATGAAAACAATTTAAATACATAACATAACACAATCATCATAACATAATCATTTAACTGATACTGATAGCATAACATGACTTAATATTTATTAAATGTTTTATCTTGGAAAAATATAGATAGACTAAGATCTCATTCTTAGTGAGGTTCCCAGGTAAGAGAAGTGCGTCACAATGGACAACTTAAATACCAAGTCTTACCCTAGCCAGAACCTTTCTTTAACAGAAATCTTTTTCCACCAGAATCTTTCCTTAATCATAATCTTTGCTAAAGGTTTCAAGCAATTCTAAGCATGTGAATATTTATATCATTTAATACTAATCATACACATGCAACATGACTTATTAAATGCAATAAAATAGGTGGTCCTATGTATTTCTAAAATAGTTTCATGATTTTCTAAAATAGCTTCATAAATATCTACTTCATAAATAAGGAGTTTCTAAATAAATAATTATACGAAAATAACTAATTAAATAACTTCATTAATAACTAATTAAATAAAAGAATTCTTAATGATAACTAACTTCATAAAGGATGAATGATGATATCTAGGATAACTCCTTGAAAACTTAGTTGTTTTTCACTGTGTTTATGGGGTCAATTTGCATCTTTGTAGTATTGTCTATCGACAGTTTGACTTGCTCAAGGGATCTGTGCACCATTGTAATTAGAAGAAGAGAACCATATAAGCAATGTTTAGATCACTTCCTTGGAAGAACTTACCAACATACAAGATGAGACACAAATAAAATATAAATTAAACCTTTCAAATTTGACAATGGAATTTTTATTGAACAAGTCTTTGTCTAGTTAATTACCTGGTCTAATTTTCAAAAACATGATAAGTATATATCCTATTTACAACATGATTTATATCATAGAGATGGTACAAAATTATCAAGTCACATTCATTAATTATAACTAATATATATCATAATTTAAATTATAACTCATCTTAAAAATTAAAATATTTGTATAATTATTATTATAATTATATATGTATGTATTGAGTTGGCTCACGAGTTATTGAATCAAACATATTTAAGCTCAAGCTCGACTCATGAGCTTAACTTATCGGGTCATCAACAAACCAAACTAAAAATAACTCCCGAACTAACTTGACTCACTTCCAGTCCTGCCTATAATTAAACAACTTTCACATTAAGTATATATAAAAGTTAAATTAAAAATATAAAATAAAATGAAATCTAATGCACATGACAAACCTCATATTTTGTCTAGTTTCTGTGTCGTCTGTCTCTGACGTTGGCTCATTAACTACCCACCCATTTTGTTGCAATGCTGAAGTTGCAACTCAAGTGCATTCTATTCACGTTCACTATGTCAAGTGCGTCATTTTCTAGCTTATTTTTCCTTCATGGCATGCTTATACGTACAGCCCTTATCTCTTTGGAACACCAAGACAAAAGCCTAAGACAAAGGCAACTAGCTAGTTTCTGGGCAGAATTGAAACTATGTGGTCCACATGTAGCAAAAGATTGTACCATTTGTCCAAATAATTCAGTGATGGATTAATTAGGTGTTTGGCATTAATGAATGACGACTACATTCCATTTAGATACTTTCACTTCATTATCAATCAGGTTCCACTATTTGTATGTTACAAAAATTGGCATCTTGTTTATACCACAAAAAAATATATATTATAAAATAGAGAAATAAACATTACAAAACAGAAATATAAATATTATGAAACCCATAAAAAAAATATTAAATACTGGCGTGTTTGCACCCACACAAAAATAGAGAAACAAACATTTTCAAACAAATAAACAAACAATATTAAATACGCGTGTGTCTGTATATGCACAAATGTTCAATGACAATATTTGTTTCTCAGTTTTATAATATTTATTTTTTTATTTTGTAATGCTATTTTTTTCTATGTGAGTATGCACATGGTATCGATTTTTTGAGCGTACGAATAATTTTATTTTATTTTTATCAATCCAGGTAGACATTATCATTATGAAATACGGACATAGTTTTTAAAGTTGACAGAAAGTAAGATAAATAATTTTTTGTCTATATGCCAGCTTGAGTATTCTAAATTATATCCAATCAAGGGTTCAATTCCTAATTATATGCCTCTATATATGATATTTTCATAAAAGTTGTAGAAAACAAAAGACAGAATTTGGTAGTTTGTCAAAGTTATAATTATAGTTTTTTCTCTCGTGCTTTACACGGGTTATATAGATATATTAAATATTTATTATATTTTCACTTAAAAAGAAAATAGTTTTATATACATATAAATTAATTTATAATTAATTTTAAAGTTATAATAAAAATATTTAAAAGTATTTTATTAGATATATTTATTACAAAACAAATTAGTATGAATATAATTATAATGTTACAAAATAAATATATTTTAAATTTTAAAATTATTAATTTTTTTTTGTTTGGTGTAACATTTATAAGTATTTGTTAACTTTATATGTAATTTTTTTTCTTTATAATTAGAAGTATTCTTTATTTTAAAATTTTATAAAATATTATTGTAACGATCCAAAAATCATTATTGGCTTGCAAAGGCTAGTTCCCTTGCAAGAGCCTCTAAGCATGCTAATGCGTGAAACATGCATAGCAATGTAACAAATTTAAACTGTATTTCAAAAACTAATTTTCATTAGAACATGAGATATTACAAATAAAATAATTGTTTAACTAAGATGCATAACTGAAACAATATTGAATTGCTAAGTCTATTTAGGTGCGACGTCTGAAGATCTTGTCTGTGACCCTAATGGAACAATGGGTTTTGGCTCCTCACTTTATTTTGAAATGAGACAAGGAAGTAAGTGAGAATTGCACATGGAAAAGAAATTTAGAGAAAAGAGGGAGCGGAGGTCGTGGCACTTGTGTGCGGGTGGGGGAAATTTAAATTAGTTAGTTGAGGGTAAATCATCTTTAATTCGTTTGGTGCCACGTCATGCGCCAAAAAAGTTAGAAAATGATCGATTTACCAATTTCTAATGTATTGGGACAAAAATAAATAATTATTCTAAAATTACTATGGGAGTGGGTCTCCATATGTCTTTGGTCTCTAGGGGACCTCAGACAGAGACAGAGTGGGGCCCACAAGCCAGCGGGCCTAATTTTAACTTCTAAACCGTAATTCGATTGACGATCTAACGAAAGTTTGGAAATCATCATAACTACGGGAATATTATTATTTAAACAATGTACTATGACTATAAGGTTCAATATTATGTATAATTTAACTGAGAATTATTTGTTAATGTGCAACAGAAAGTACTATGTTTATATTCTGTGAAAAATGGGGAGTTACAAAATTATTTATGAAATAGCTTACGAAAAGATTTAGAAAATCATGAGAAACCATAATAGAACCACCATGGGACAATTGTTTTTAATGCATAAGGATCATGTTGCATGTGTATATATGTTCATGGATTTCAAATGTCATGATCATGTTAGCTATTTTAATTATTTCAATTATTAGGTATTTCAAAAAACTAGTTATCAGTTATAATGTTATTATATTTAAATTGTTTTCATGAGAGTGAGATCTAGGATAGAACTATAATTTAGGGACAATCTACGTTGACCTTAGTATGCCTTATACAATCAACATATTGAATAGGATTCAGACATAGAGAATAATTAGGGCAAGACAATGAAGCTCAGACATAAGACAACCCGTGAGGCCTGGTGTCATGTATCATGTAGAATAGGGAAAGACTGTGATGCCCAGACATCAGCATATATACCCAGACCGTATTGCTCAGGTTCCATCTATCTAGATATCTCCCTAACTACTATTGGTTTTAATTGTTTTTAGGAAAACTTATTTACTAGTATTATGATATTATAATATTTTGTATGTATAGTATTATTATATGTATTGCATATGTGTATCCATTTTCAAGAAAGTCCCATGGGTGATCGCTTACTTACTAAGGCTCTCCCTATAGTTCTCACCCCTCGACCTCCCCATCTAGTTGTAGGTTTAAGTTGTAGTAGTAGCTTCATGGAGATCATGGTCAACCATAGCAACGTAAGGCTTCTTAAGTCAGTTGTCACCTTGAGATGAAGCTCTCTGTATGAGTATGTTAGAGTTTTATTTTACTTTATAATCGAGTAAGTGTTTAGAGTGTTCCAATTGTATACAGGCAAGTTATAACATCCCTGCTTGCCACTTACGCTATAGTCGTAAACACTGCTTACAGGGTTGTTAACTGCTTGGATTAGACTACTTCTAGCTCCAACTCTTATCTTTGAAAATATTCTTTACATGAAAATATGGACTGATTTGAAACTTTTGCTTTTCTTTATTCAAACTTAAAATATGAGACAAGCGCGTTCGAGAAGACATACATACATAAACAAGCGATAGAGTCTACAAGACTTAGATGTTTAAATAGCATAACTGTTGATTAAATTTGAAAAATAAATTGATGATGACAAACACTGTATGAATGTTCTAAATGTGTGCTAGTGTTTCAGGAAAGAAAAATCAAATAAGCAATATTATCTTCCTAATTAGCATTTGTACTATCTCAAGCAAAATAAAGAAAGGCAAGGACTATGGAACAGCATATATTTTCGGACAGCAGCTGTAAACATGTTAGCAAAAGATTAATTGAGAAAATGATAGAAGAAGAAGAATAAACATTGGAAAGGAAAGCATGCATTGATGTTGGAATAAAAGGAAGAAAAGGAAAATTATAATTGAAATGGGAAATAAGAGAGATTCATGGGCTGACATTGATTTGAAAGAGCAAACAGCATGTGCTCATAATTTAATTGAATAGGAAACGTGTTGCAGGAGTCCATCAGCATAAGGGAAGGAAAATATTTTATTATTGAAAGGAAGGAAAGGGATGTATGGAAGACTAATACTTGACATTGACTAGCATTTATGGAAAAAGTGGAAAGAGAAACAAAAAGCTATGATATAGCCTTAGATGGAGAATAAGACAAAGAAATAAAAA
>QANU01039626.1:556447-592145 GCA_003254905.1 Nissolia schottii | reverse complement strand
AAAGAGTTGGTTTTAAGTTTCTGTTTTGGTTTGAAAAATTCCTGAGTGAAAGGAATAATTGTTTTGTCTCTGTACTTGAAAAATTGGTTTGAAAGAAAATTGAGTTTGGCGTTTGAAGAACTGGACGTAGATTCCTGTTAAGGAATCGAACCAGTATAAATCCCTGTGTAAATTTTCTTTCTCCCTATCTTTTACACATTCTGCCTTTAAAATTATTCTGTTGTTAATTTTCGTGAAAAATAAGTTTTTCCTGAAAACTTGTCTCCCAGAAAACTAGGAGATATCTCCTGAAATTTTAGGAGACAAACTTTTAAAAAGGAACAGAAATTTTTTTTAAGAAAACCCTGTCTTAGATTCAACCCCCCCTTCTCTAAGACACATAAAACCATCAATAACAGATAAGTAGTCGCATCAAAAATCAAAGAAGGCATAATATAAAGCCATTCATACAGGTCCAGAAAATAGTTGCACATATGTTTATACTTATATATTACAATTACTGCATTAAAGAGCTAATGGCTTAACAAATTCATTTAGCTGATACAAAATACAAAGTACAGTGCGATGCGTCAGTAAACCTCATTGTCCGGCTACGCTTCTTGGGCCGCTTGATGCCTGGATCTTTACTCGTCTGGTAACGTCTACTCTACTCTGGCGTACTCGTCGTGCTCGCCTGGAATCATAAAGGAGTGGGGGATGAGAACATCGCGTCCTCAGTGGAGACGCGACGATGGGGATAAAACGTCCTGTCCTAGGGCATAACGATCTGTTTTCTACTCAACTATGATCCAAGCCACTCAGAAGATCTCTAAGTGTTAAGATATGCTAAAGTCCCTACTTATTTTAATCCATACTAGTCCTGAGTGGCTTTATCTAATTTACTAGGTGACTGGGGATATTCTAATCTTCGCATTACCTATTAGGGAGGATTTATCGTGCTTGCTAATCCTATTCGCTAGAGCAACGTGACATCGGTCACGTACTCACGTATCTTATGATTCTTATATATACATAGACATATAGATATTTTTATAAATAGGCAGTCTCGTGAATCGTTCAACATCGCCTTATAGTGCATACATTCATAATCATATACATTCATCACATAATTATGCATGGAGGAATAGGGAGTTCTCTTACGCACCTTGGGCCGTGTCCTTCTTGTTATATTATGTCCATCATTCCCCTTTGTACCCCATGGGACCGTCATCCCCATTTGGTGTACAACTCCGTATCCTTTAAATTAATGGCAAAGCTTATGTCACAAGCGAATTTAGCACAAACGTATTTCACATAAATTACCATCCCTATATGTAGGGTGGTGAGGGGCCGACCCTTACGACGTGCGGCTAGGGGTGGACTCGTGACAACATATCCTTTTATTTTCGTTTCTTCACATTTCATACTTTCATATCATAACTTCCTTTGCCTTTCGTGTTTGTACTTTTGTTCATCGTCTTATAACTTTCTTTGTTTTCATATCATATCTTTCTTTACTTATCCTTTTTAAATCTAACTTCGACATTCACAGGTTTTAAACCTACTTTCACATGCTTTTATTTAGCCAATCCATCATGTGGGACAACGAGGGGCTTGTCTCGTGACGTGCCAAGAGAGGGGAATTTCCTATTACATATCTATGTACTTAACTTCAAGGTTTTCCACGCCCACTGTGGCCGGGACCTTCTTAAGATATCACATTTTCCCTAAGGTTCATTTATGATCTTGGTTAATGTTAGGTGATGAATCTCTAGTTCTCTACGGTCGTCCTGAGGTCCTAACGACGACTGTGTCCTCATGAAGCATAATAACATTAATATATACATAATACACATTCATTTAAATCATCATAACAATATCTACTACATAGTACATGATGCACATCCCAATGAATGAGAAAAATCAAAGATAGACGATTAAAAACTTAAGTCATTCGAATGATCTCTCGGGTTCATTTGAATGACAACTGACACTGGGAGTGTCATTTGAATTACAAAGGCCATTCAATCGAATGACAAAGAACTTTGGCTCTCAGGTTTGTGCACAAAATAGGTCATTCGAATGACTAAGGCTTAGTCATTCGAATGACTTGAATATTTTGCCCTCAGTTTAGAAAAAATAGTGATTCATTCGAATGGTCGAGCCTGGTCATTCGAATGACTCAAAACTTTTACTCTCAGTTTAGAAAAATTCAATGGTTCATTCGAATAACTGAGGCTTAGTTATTCGAATGACCATAGGCCAGTTGCATAAAAACAAAAACATATTAACACCATTCCATGCACCACCACTTAGAGCTTTCACCATAAATTTCTACAATCACAAAAACATATATTTAACTTCTATAAGCACAACATAACCCATGTATCCACATTAACCATATAACATTTAATATCTCACAATCATGCATCATTTCAACATATATCACATAAACACACTTAGATCGCCAAGGTGGTGATTAGACCAAGTTTTACCCACTTCCAAAGAGTTCTTGGTTGGTGGTGAGAGTGTTACTAAGAGGCCTCCAAAAGTGCTAGAGAACCACTTACTTTATTCCTCCAAAATGAAGACTGTGCTTGTTTTCTTGTGAGGAGTGACTTGAGTTTTCTAAATAGAACAAGATGATGTTCTTACCTAGATTTTTAGTGGAAGAAAATGAGAAGAAGATGAGGGAACTTAGGGCTTGTCGGTTTGGTTTTGGCTTGGGAGATTAGGCTAGAGTGTTTGAGTTTTTGCTTGAAGACTATGGTGATTTCTTTGGGGGACTTGGGCTTTGGTTATGGAAAGTAAATGAATAATAGGAGAAGAGTGAAAATGAGAGTGAGAGAGCAGATGGTGGTTCAGTTTGTAGGGTTAATTATGGAGAAATTTTAATTAAAATTGAATTAGAAATAATGATGGTTGAATTGTGTGAAGTATGGGTATAGGTATGGTGATGGAAAGTGTGTAAGAGGAGTTGTTGGTGGGGTATGGGCTTGCACGACTGAAGAGGAAAATTTTCTCCCAAAAATTGTCTCGTGTTCAGTCGTGTTTGGTCGTTAACTGTCTGTGTACGTGTATGACCACGTGTGCGGAAATTAATGGATACCGTGGAAATTATCTAAACATACAAACACTTAAAATGAGGAATTTAAATTAATCTAAGGTACTCATAATTTTTTTCTCCTGTAAAATTCTATTTTTCGGGTACCTCTGATACATATTTAAATTCCAGCGACGGCAGAAAATTGGTCTGGATCTTGTGAAATTCCGCGAGATCGCGAAACCATTATTTTGACTGGTATTTTTGGAAAATAAAAATTTGTAATAAAATTACCTAGTCTAAATAAATGGCTCATATGTTTATTTATTACGCAAAATTATCTTTAAGGAAAAAGCGGGATGTTACACAAGTTCTTCAGACTGTGTCTTATATTTTACATGTATAATTATGCTTATATTTTCAAAGTAACAATTGTAAGGGTATGTTTATTCAAAAAAGAAAGTTTTTATTTGTTTTTTAATTGAATTTAAAAGCATTTTTTATACGAAAGTGTTTCTAAGAGACCTCCATGAGGGAACTAGTCCCTTGCGTGTCGGTCACGATTTTTGGGTCGTGACAATATGTTATGTTTTGCATATTCTTATGTCACACCCCAACTTATGACGTGACCGCATGTAGGGCTACTTCCCTATGAAAGCATTGACATGACATACTAAACATGTAATAAATGCAATGATAAATAAATACTAGCTGATTCTTTAATTAATAACTAAAGACTACTTAATAATTGAAAACTATTTACATAATATTTGAACTGAAATATGAATGAGATACTATAACACCCCTGCTAGCTGCTTACGCTTAAGTTGTAAACAATGCTCACAGGGTTGTTATGTGCTTTGGTTGGAATACTTTTAGTCCTATATTATCTTTGAAAATATTCTTTAAGTGAAAATATGGACCAATTTAAAATTTTTCTTAACTTATTTACGGAACATGAAATGAGCCACACACGTTCAAGAAGATATATATATATATATATATATATATATATATATATATATGCAAGCGACAGAGTCCCAAAAGACTTAGGCGGTAACTAATATAAACGAATAATCATAAAAATCATTCCATACTGTACATACATTCATATAGGTCGAGAGTCGGTAACTAACATAACAAATAATCATAAAAATCATTCCATACTATACATACATTCATATGGGTCCAGAAACAGTTACATCTTTAGTTATATTTACATAATACACTTAATACACGTAGGAGCTAATGACATATCTAGTCTATTTAGCTAATACAAAATGCAAAACACTTCATGATGCGTAGACATCCACTGTTGTCCAGTTGTCTTCCTTGGAACACATTGACGCCAAGGCCTTTAATCGTCCGGTGATGCCTACTCCTCTTCAATGCACTTGTCGTACTTGCCTGGAATTATAAATGAGTGGGGGATGATAATGTTGCATCCTCAGTGGGAATCCTAGGTCATAACTATCCGTTTTTGCTCCATTTATGATCTAGGTCACTCAGGAGATCTCTAGATGTTAAAGTATACTAAAATCCCTACTTATTATTATTATCCATGCTAGTCCTGAGCAGCTTTACCTAATTTACTAGGTGACTGGGAAATTCTAATCTTTACATTACCTAAGGAGGATATATCATCGTGCTTTCTGTTACTTAAACATTAAAGTAGTGTGATATTGAATCACATAGTTGCGTATCGTTTAATTTTCATAGAGGTAGTCTTGTGAAGACCTATTTACTCGACGTTGCCTTACATACATTATATACATACATCACATACTCATGCATGAGGGGAATCAGGGGTTCTCTTATGCGCCTGGTCAGGTACTTGCATTGGGGCAGCATCCTTCTCGTCTTTTCATGTCCAGCATTCCCCTTTGTACACAGTGAGACCATCATCCCCTTACAGTGTACAACCTACTCTGTTTCTGTATTGTAACAACAAGGCAGAGCTCATACTTGAGGTGGTAGCGAACCACAGACGCATTTAGCATAAACATATATACAAAATGACCATCCTGCATGCAAGTTGGTGAGGGACTACGCTTATAGCATCACCAGGGGGACTCGTACTTTCGTAACATCTTCTTGTCTTTCTTGACCTTTCTCGCACTCTTAGCGACTCTAACTTGCTTTGATATCGTAGCACTACTTCTCGAGACATATACTCATCTTTTTATTCTAACTTCGATATTAGAACAGGTTTTAAGCTTGCTTTCTTGTCATCAACCAATCCATCTGACAGAATTGGCGAGGGCTTGTCTATTGACATGCCAAAACAAGGGATTTCCCTAATCATATAACTATGTTCTCATCTCGAAGGTATTCCAGACTCTATGTGGTCGGAACCTTCTTTAGACTTTTCTCTTTCCCTATATTCATTTATTATCTCTGTATACTTAGATGATGTGACTTCTAGTTATCTAAGGTTGTCCTAACGCTCGAATGACAACCCATTTCCTCATGATGCATAGTATTAACATGTTGCACATAAATACAGTTAATCACATATAATCATCATGCATAAACTATGGTGAAATAGTGCTTGTTAGGATATGTGAAATCTCAAGGACTTCTCAGGTTGCTCGGTGCCTTACTTATGATCGCTCGACGGGCAAGTGTTTCTCAGGTCACTCAGCACCCTCTCTAAGGTCGCTCAGCTACCTGGAGCGCAATGTTGACAACTTCACGTATTTTTATTTCTCTCATTACCCTCACTTACTACCTATACCTCATTTTCTCTCAACCTGAAACCTCTCTCTCTTACTTACTCACTCATGCATACTTATACTCATCTTTTTCCTTTACGCATTCTCCATCATAACTAACACAACTCTCATTTTCTCTAAACTCTTAGACTCTAACCTTGAAATGCTACCCTCTCTCATACACTCTCCATTTCTTTTATCTTTTCACTACCACACACCATCAAGACTCCTTTACACCCTCCCTTAACATTTTAGCCAAACATTTTCCAAAACTCACCTTCAAAACCGAACCTTCATTCTCCTTGGAATCACTCTCAAACTTATTATTTTCGTATTAAAAATTTATTCATACCTAGGTACACTTATATCCCAACAACACCACAGATAAACACCAACAGTTTTCTAGGCAAACAACAACAAGATATACATAACAATATCCATATATTTAAACCACTCAAGTGGTAATCATCAAATGTTACCTACACTTAGAAGAAGGTGGATAGTTGTGCAATAGACTTGGTGTAGAAGTTCCCTGAAACCTTGATGTTTCCAGAGCTTGCTTGACTTGCTACGAGAGGTATTTTAGTGAAAGTTAGCTAGGATTTCTCTGGGAAAAAATGAGAGAAAATTTGAGAGGATAAAGGTGATGAGGATAACTCGGTTTGGGAGAGGAAACTAAGAGGAAAGTCGTAGTGAGGCCGTGTGGTGTGGCTTGGTTTCTTTGCTAAGTGAAAGTAATGAAAGAGAGTAAGAGATGAAAGTGTTTAGGAGGGAGCAAATGAGAGGGGCTTAAATAGAGGAAACAAGTCGTGTGGCTTGCAAATTTCTATTTATGTTTTTAAAGAAAAAGAAACGGAAATAAGATAACCATGCTTTCATGAATAGTGAAAAGTAAAATGATAAGTATGAAATTTGGGCAAAATGTGTGTGTTGTGCCATGTACATGTGTGTTAATTCCTCTGATTGTGTGTGTGTTAATTTTATTCAGTTTGTGTTTGATCGTGTTCGGTCGTTAACTTTTCGTGTATGTGTATTGTCATATGTGCGTGACGATTTAACGGATATCCTAAAAATTTTATAAACATAAAAACACATTATACTAATTTTTCTAATAAGAAATTTAAATTATTCCAAGGTACTCGTAAATCAACTTTCGTAAAAGTGTGTTTTATAGATACATTCGATACGTAATTAAATTTCGGCGACGAAAGATAATTGATACAGATCTCGTGAAATTTCGCTAGATTACGAAACTATTACCTCAACTGACATTTTTTGGAAAATAAATTTGGTGATTTAAATTTCCAGTCTTAATAAATTGCTCGTCTATTTATTTATTATGCGAAATCTTTACTAAAGAAAAAGCGGGATGTTACAGATACAAAGTAATAATATCTAAGAATGAAGTTCATAAAACTAATATGTATCCTGCCCTAAGTTTCTGGAGTATAACTACTAAAAGATTCTAGTAGACCCACTGCGAAGCAGAGCTTACCACTGATGTTGGATCCTCGCTGCTACTAGACGAAGGGGACGTCCTCACTATCCTCAGCCGAATCTAAAAGTGGTTTGATAGAGGGGTGGATTGTCAACTCAGTGGTGGGTACCTCGGTACCACACAAACCACAAGTACTGCATGTAATGGCATATAAATACATACATGTATACTGAAAGAACTGGCATGGTATATAAAGCATATATCTGGATAATTGAAGTAATTGATAAAATTGAAAGTAACTGAAAAGCCTTGCGCTCATATCTATCTATTGCTGGGTCTGGGTTACGAGATCGTAGGACATCATACTGTTCTTAGTCGTTTATCCTAGAATCTATTGTTCGTGAAGTCTTTTAAGGAATTGTCTTTCAATTACCCAGTTGTTAAGGCCTATGTCTACTGGTTATGACATGTGTGTCCTATTTAACTAATCTTTGTTTATTAGTCCGACTTAAGGACTATGGTCCCATACTTAGGACAGGATTCCCAGGTAAGAGAGGTCCGTCACAACAAACATCTTAAGTACCAAGCCTTGCCTTAGCCAGAACCTACCCCTTGTTAAGGTTCATGCCTTAATCGAACTCTTTATTTAAAATCTTATTGCTTATTCCTAATCAAGCTAATCTAAGGGATATAGGGCCTAAGGGTTTAGGTCTCTGTCCTAACATAGCATGGCATAAATATAACATAGCATAAGTATAAACACATCACATATATAGCATATCACATAAGCATGGCATTTACTGAGCAAGTATATTTGTCTAAGTATTTACTATCATGATATAGACTGAACGAATATCTAACAAATTCCTAGCATGCATGGCATAACTGACTCTATTGGTGGACCACCGATGTGGGACCACCGACGCACCGGGACCGCCACTCACCTGGAATGTCGCAGAACAGAGAAACGCTGGCACTGGGGGATCCTAGCGACATGACGTTGGCACTTGGAAAGCTAACCAAACCACCATCAGAACCTATAAAACAAAACTTTAAACCGGTAAGCCCTGCAGTAGCGATTCTAGCATCGCTATGATGTTTCGGCATCGCCACGGCTTCCTGAGGACCATTGTAGGCCACCACCGATATGGCGGTAGCGCTGGAGCCTACTACCTAGGCCATCCTAAAAGAAGGAATGGCAACCTACCTAAGAGGGAGAAAGAATTGAGCAAAACTCTTCTAATAGGGAAGAAGGAATCTGAACTCTGACCGGGTTGGAATGCGGGGAGGAAAGCTCTACATATAAGTGAGGAAGTGGCTAAAGAAGCGGTCGGGGCCCCAAAAACGTGGAACCAACAAAAAGACCCAGAGCTGAGTCGGCTCTTGTCTTGGGCGAGTTGATTATGTCTCGCGCGAGACACAATCTGTGATACATCTCGCACGAGACGTGGCCTTCCCTTTTTTTTTAAGGGTCGTCACATCTTATGCCTATGTTATCGCTTGTGTTTATGTTTATGATGATGCCTAAGCCTTGTAAAGAGGCAAGGAATAATGTTAAGGTTATGAGCATGAATAATGAAATATATCACAACTCATTATATAAGTATGTTATATAATTATTCTCAAAAGCAGGTGGAAGACTGTTTAAGTCCTCAATCGAGGCAATATCCATAAGATGTTTTCAGAATGAAAAAGATAAATTAGGTCCTCAACTGAGGACACATGCATAATACATTTTTAAATAACACACTTATAATGATTAAAGATTCCCTTAGACCAATGCAATTAGTTAGTTTCTTCTATTAATGTAGCGGTTGTATGTTGTCTGGATGGGGTTGTACCCTCCAGGTGCTAGACAGGGTCATAATCCAAAAGACTTTTGCAACAATAAATGTATGAAGATTAAAGTCAAGCTTCCATTAAGGAGCGAAACCGTCAGGCCAGTGTAGTTAGCTGGTCACCTTAACGCCCTTATGTTGGTTTAGAGGTTGTACATCTAGGGTCCCAAGTGTACTAGAAGGAGAATTAATGATTTCCTTGGACTAGTATAGTTAGCCAGTCACTTCAGCCACTGTAAATTGTTGGTTAATGTTGGCGGATGTGTTGTTCGAACTATATATGTGATTCGCTACCACGGATTGAGCTCAACTCCAAATAAAAATGAAGTTGTATGCCCCAAGGTGGTAACCAATCCCTCTGATGTACTAAAGGAAAATAATGTGAAGGATAAATTATTAAAGGAATGTCATAGCATAATATATCTATAAATGTTTCAAGTTTCACCATTATGTTTATGTACTGTTACGCCTTATTGTATTGATAAGTGTTAGGTTAAAAGAAAAATTAAGATTAACTTGTAACCATTTGAAACTAGGTCAAGATAATAATTGAACCTTATATCCATGATCGTTTAAAGATGATCCAAACAAAGAAACCTAATGCAATGACACTTAGTCAATGCATAAGAACCCATTGAGAAAACTTGTTTTCTCATCCCCATCTGCATTTAGTTCTAGGGTAATTCCCAATATTAGTAATTCCATGTGAATGTATGAAGGTTAGCAATTCCCAATATTAGTAAGAACAAAAAATAGAACTTTAGATAGATGAATATCATGATACCCCGTATGTTCTGGAACTACTGCATGACACTCCTAAAAATTAGAAAAAATGTGTTTGAAAATTACCTGCCACCACACTATTCACTTATGAAATTTTGAAAAATTGCGATGAGAGATTCCTATTTTTAATTTTGCAAAACAGCCCCAATCATTAACACACTCAATTCTCAACACAAAAAACTCTCACCCTTGTCCAGTGTTTCTTCCCCATCAATTTCTTTAGAGAAAGAGCAACAAACTCACTCGCACTCCATTTCCAAGCATAGTTTTCGTTTGGCTCTCTCTCAAAACCCCACCTTGATGATGGATTCCAGTGTCCCAAACACACGCTTTCAAGACACCACCACCATCACCCTCTTGTGGTAATGCAAATCTCGCACCAAAGGAATCTGTCATGCAAAGGCGGCAAACTTGGGAGGGTGCAGAGGCATGATAGTTACAGAGCATTTCCATTGTCACTTTGCTGCTGAAATTTCTTTTGATAATTATGTAAACAAGTTAATACTAACGCAGTGGCATGCAATGTGATGAGAAAGGCAACAAAGTCCAACAAAAAAGGCAACAATTCAGATAAGGCAAGAAAATAATAATAAAAAAAATATATCCAAGAATAATCCCAACAAATCTCCCCTTCCCAAAAAAAAATCCCAACGAATCTCCTTATTCATCTCTAAAATAACAGGTAAGAATGATAATAAGCAACAGAACACACAAAAAATCAAACACAATTAAGAGAGAGAAAAAATATTCCAACAATTTCTCCTTGAAATTGGGGGAAACAAGGGAATGTTGAGGTCACAGTGATCGATTTATTGTTGGTTCATGAATCAACATTATAGAGCCAAGTGAAAGTCACACCAGCAGATGAGCAATGGAAGCTGCAATATGTCCTTGCAAAAGCGACGGTAATTCGAATGCGGATGGAAGCTAAATAGGTCCTCAATTGAATCCCAAAAACCCAACTAAACCCTAAATTATCAAATCGAAAAACTACAAAGAAGACCACTTTCGTGCCGCCATCTTCCTCACGTCTCCGACCCCCGCTGCAGGCCGCCACGCCTCACCCGCCATTTTGGTCATGCTGAGAGTTCCCCCAGTTTAGTGGTTGAGAGTATTCTCTTCTCCAAGACAGGGAATGGGGCTTTTTGCAAAATGAAAAATAGAGGAGCATTTTTTGCAATTTTTAAAATGTTGATAACTAAGGGGGACAGTGGCAATATAGGTAATTTTCAAACTCATTTTTTCTGATTTTTTGGGGTATCATGCAATGGTTGGTATCCATCCTCGAACTTTAGATTCACCCTTAATTAGAAATGGAAAAGACTAGTTTAACAAAACTATGACATCACAAGGGCCTTTTAGTAAAATTACATGACAAGGGTATTTTGGTGTTTTCACATGCATTTAAAAATTCAGAATCCACTATAAAAACTCAATCAAAACCATAAAAATGAAATAAATTAAATAACAACATAACAATTATCAATATTGTCAATAAACATGATGGCGTCCTGCTGCATTTATAATGAACATACAACCCTTGTGGCTCTTTTTAGATTGACTTGTAATAAAAATATTTTTTTTTAGTAGAGCATTTTTTAGTAAAGTATTTTTTTAATAAAACATACAAAATAACACTTTAAGGTGTATTCAAACACTCTTAAAATTATAAAAGTACTTTTTTATTATAAAAAATACTCTTTTTTGAAGGGAAAAAAATGCCAATCCAAACAATCCTTTAATCAAATCAAAGTCAGGACTAATTTTTGTAAAGTATTTTCATGGCTTCCTACTTCCTAATAAAGTCAAATCATACAATCCCGTAAACAGTCTTCTGGGTAGCCATCAAATGCAACAATTTTATAATGAATGAATTGGTAAATCAGGAAGCGTACTGCTAAGGAAAGATACAGGTGAAGCGATTTTTACCACCTTTGACATAGATGTGTATGGAAGATAAATAATAAGAATTCATGAGGAAGCAAAGAGCAGAGAGGTAACCTTTTTGACCGGAGATGAAGACACCAGTGTGCTGAAGTCGACACCGACGAAAGATGCCCTCCATGACAATGTGGTACCGCCGCGAGAGAGAACAGCGTAGGTGGAGGGCAGGAGGCTGTGCTGCTCGGGAGAGGAATAGGTTTAGGTGAGTCAAGATTGTGTGCAAGAGGAGATGAACTGGGGTTCCCTAGAGGTTTGGGGATGGGGAGAGAAGGGGGGCTGCAGGTGTAATTTCAAATATAAAATGAATTATAAGAATACTAACGGGTACTATGTAAGGTACACTTCGGTTTGGTTCGAATTTGAATCTCAAAACCAAACATCAAACTGATCTGATCAGTTTTGTAATCAATTTTTTGGTGTTTGGTTCGGTTTTTTATACTGATTGTTTCAGTTTTGAACAACCTTTGGAAACATTATAATTAAGGAAAGATGATATTGCAATGGCATATAATGGTAACAATCTCTAAAAGTACCTCTGAACTGACTTACCATCAGCTTTAGAAAGAGTACTTGCAGGTCCATTTTCCTCCTTCATTCCTAAACACTTCTCTTGCAATTCTGAAGCACATCATTGTTCTATGCTCATAAATGATCATTGACAAAACTAATCATAAATGAGATACTTTGAAAAGCACAAAAGAAGCTAATAAAATTTGATAGGAATCAATGTTTCAAGATAACTTCAGAATTTATTTTACATAGTTTCACGCAAAATTCGGCAGAATGCACGCAAAAATGCAAACTCCTAATCAAAGTTGTTACATGTGACAAAAGGAAATATGCAAACTCAGAAAGAAAACCCTAGATTTAAGTACTATGCAACAAAGAACTTTGTGAAACAAGATATCCAAATACCATCTTTCTGTATATATATGTCACTAAGAATATCTTAGTCTAGACAGTGTGCTATAGTTAAAGGAAGCTGCTTCAAGTTATAGATACCCATCCTCCCATTACATGTCAAAGAACCTATCATCCTGGAATCTCGTTATTGCTAGGGTGTGAATGTCCAATGAACAGAGTTGCATGCCTTATATCAAGAGGATTTTACTTGAGCTAACTATTTCACATGCATTAGCTCTATTGAAAACCATATCTTTGTTTTATTTGCAGTCTCTCTTGGGAAACATAAAGAATTCAATGTGCTAATGCTACAGAGCTAGTAAAAAATATAAACAGTAACAAACAGGTGGTCACTCATGTTACAACAGACTCAGTAATTCAAGGGGGCATGGAAGTGTATTAGGTTCAAGAATTCATGCCCGGAAGCAGATAATACAATTGATGCTCAGTGTACAGCAGATCAGTAAATAAAATTTTGCTTACTGATTACTCCCAAAACATGGTAACGAGACGATAACTTATGAAAGAATTCTATCCCTGTAACGTTCTCAAAAGGAAGGACCAAAAGACAAAAGAACAAATGCAAGTTACATGCGAACTGTGTCACCAAATCAAATTCGACTTCTAGTTATTGCCTATAGACATCATATCATCAAACATGTTTCCTTTTTTCATTTCTCACCAGTCACTAGCTCCTTGATTCGCTGCTCCATGTGGGATGTCTCCGAATATCAAACTGGTCTACAAAATCCAAAGGAGTAACGGTCTCATTCCTGATCCTCTTGATCTTAGGGCTCAACAAGCCACGGTGCCTGAAGCCATAGAGCTTCAGCACCTGATTATCCGCGAAATTGAAGGCCCTCTCCATGCTGCCGAGGCACCTCTCCACCGGATAATCCCCATAGCTACCGCAAGGCTTGCAGCCCACAAAATGTGTCACAAATGGCCACCTCTCATCACCTAGCCCCGGATGGTACTTCTCCATCATCTCCTCGTACCGATCAACCAACCCAGCCCAGTAGCCGTGCAAATAGTAGGAATTCTCAAGGAACACCTTGCTCATCCACTGATCCTTCTTGGACAGCAACAAATATATCAACGCAGACTGATCGTCGGCCTCGAACGCCGGCCTCCCCTTGAGATTCGCAGTCAGGATCTTCCCGGCCTCCTCGCGAATCGGCCCCTTGGGGCCCATGGGAGCCCAATCATCAAGCAAATCCAAGGACCACTGGCAATTCCTAAACAAAAAGCTACCAGTATTCACTGCAATCCAAGACTTCTGCTCAAACAACAGATCAGGGTAACCGTGGAGGACCAAATTGTACTCATCATACTTCGACAGAGGAAGCTCGAAAACCATGTCAGTGAACAACGCGTCGCTGTCCATCCACCAAATCCACTCCACCTCAGGGTGCGACAGCATCAGCCTCCTAATCATGGGCAACTTGGCCCAATACCCTGCGAGCTCCGTATCCAGATGCGCCAAATTGTACACAATCTCGATCCCATGGATCCTACAGTAATCAATCTTGTTCTTGATCGATTTCAGCAAGTAATGGTCCCCAATCGGGTTGTCGCACGGTTTCGGCGGCGATCCGGTGAGGAGCAGGATCCTGGCCTTTCCCCTAACGAAATTAGGGTACTCCGGGTTCTGCTCCAGCCATAGCCTTCGCTCTTGGTCCCAATTCCGGATCTTGGGGCCAAGGGCGAAGGTGGAATTGAGATCGAGGAGCACCTCGGCGGGCTCGTCCGGATCCGAGTCCGATCGGATCTCGGCGAGTATCCGGTTGGTCTCCTCGATGATGTTCTGGTTGACCACGTCGGCCTCGGATGACCCGAGGTTGACGCCGATGGTGCCACGTAGGACGAGGATAGTGACGAAACCGCACAGGATGGTGATCTTTATGTTGTTGAACGTCTTGCTGATCTGCCGGCCACGCGGCAGGCTGGACAACGCGCCGCCGCGGGTTCTGCCGCCGCCGGTGGTGGTGGTGGTGGGAAGGCCGGCGCTGTTGGACCTCTTCTGAGCCGAGAGGCTCTCTTGCCCCATCTTCTCTCCCTCACAAAATACGAATACACAAACGCGCACACTCTCTCTCTCTATGGAATGTAAGGAGTTATCGGGATGGAGGATTAGCTTGCAAGATGCGTAATGTTGTTTGGTTAATTGTTGGGTTTATGCGAAGAGAGAAGAGAAAAGAGAAAAGGCAAAATAGAGCATTATCATAACATTAGCATGGGTTGTTGTTCATTGTGGTGTTGTGGAGAATGGAGGGGGGGAGAGTCGGTGAGGGCTTGGAGGACAATACAGCATGTGGTGGTTGGCGGTGGAAGGGGATGGGGAGGGGTGGTGTGTAACTGGTGGCAGATTAGATGGGAATGGAGGGAGACAACATGTGCCAACACCGACGTGCGCTAACACCGACGTTTTAGGGATTGTATTTATTTATTTATTTATTTATTTTTTTCTTTTCTTCTAATTGGATTTTATATATTTAATTTCTCACCCTATTTTGCGCCATTGATGGAGAATTGTAGATCTGCATTCCATGTATATTATTCAGAATCAGAATTGAGAATTAAGAATTCTTTACATTTGATTGTTTTTTTGTTTTTTTTGGTGACGTTGATGAGAACATCAACATCCAAAATCAAAATGTTAGTATTTATTTAGTGATTTTTAAATTTTACTTGGGAATGAAATCATAATCCTTATTTCTTTTGTTATCCTCTTTTGTGAAGGTTAAAGAGAGGGTTGTCATTGTTGCCTTTAGTGTTAGTCCTTGGCATTTTCTTTTAAGCAATTTAGAGTTGTTATTGTGTTTGGTTCTCATTTATCATGTTTTTGTTCCTTTTTATAGCTGTAGTTTTATTCTCTTTTGTGGTGTTTTTTTTTAATCTCTTTTGTGGTTATTTTCGTTTTATTGTGAGATTTCATTTATAAGAGTTTTATAGATGAAAAAAATATTCAGATTTATCGTGAAAGGATACATAAAGTATTATTCAAATTGCATAACAGGTAGTATTGATCTCCGAAATGAAAGATGCTTAGACAACGATAATATTCGAGCAAAGAGCAAAGTTACATATCTTCGGTTAATTAGCTCAAAATGAAGGGTGTATTCATATATAATTAATGTTAGATTTAATGTATTATTTTTAATTTGTAAGTATCGTTAGACTACTATATGAATGAAATTCTTCTTTTCTCATAAAAAAGATATTACTGCACAAAAAAAATATAGATTTACACAAAAAGAAACTAATTTATAATCTTATTTTATTTTATTTTCATGTCCCAAATTATAATAATATGTATAAACATACTAAAACTATTTTAAGAATTATCAACTAAACAAATTTATAATTTATTTCTGAAAACCTAAAAAAATTTTACAAAAAATTTTAATTGTGAAATAAACAAGTTTTTTTTTTGGGTTCCTAAGGTATCCCCCCACCTATGAGGTGAAAGACTAATCCCTCGAGCATTGCAAGGACTCTTTCAAGGGCAGCTCTTCCAATGCTGCTTTTTTCATCCACAATACTTGAACTTAAGACCTTGTTTAAGGGAGATTAAGCTCTCATCCATTGGACCTAAGAGACGTTGGCAAACAAGTTTTTTAAAATACTCAAAAATGACATTTGTGGATATTGTATTTTTAGGAATGTGATTCCCAAAAATTAAATTTTAAAGTTTGAAAGAAATGCCTCCTTAGGATGTGTGTGGTTGGCAAGGTGTTTTCATATTCTCAAGAATGTAACTATAGGAATGTAATAATTTCATGTTTGGTTTATGATTTAGAAAAATATTCTTGAGTATTTTGTTTTCCATGAATGAAATTCCCCTCATTTTCATTCCCACCTAAGCCACCTCCTCTTATGGAATGTTGGATTCCTATGGAAATGACAAGTTTTAAAATGTAAAAAGTCCAAGTTGTCCCCTACACCTTATATACCTTGACAACCATCATCATCACTAGACCACCGCAGCCTACCACCATCTGTTGACGCCAAACCTTCCCAAGTGACGCCGAACCACCATCCTGTCAAACATGCCCTTAATTTCAAAGTTTGTATTTTTTTTTTATTTTTTTTTCTATTCTTCTTGAAATTGCAAAAGAATGAAGTAGGAACGAATGAGAAAATTACCAATATGTAATGACCATAAGTCTTTGGGAGAACTACATGCCAAAAGCTAACTAATAAGGTTTAGAACCCAAGTCGTTATAAGGAATCCTTATTAAAGTAGCCTCCCCAATATAGGACTTGTTACATTGCCACCCCGTTTGATAGTTGACATACTGACCATTCCACTTCGTGCCACTTCACCCCAGCGTTGCTTCGCTCGATCATAATCAGCCCCTTCGTCTGTCAGAATCCTCCATGGTATCCCTCTCCAGTTGGCCAACTCTCATTGAAAGTACCATTTGTAACTAGTTAAAGTCTTTGTGAGAGCCATACCTCAAAAGCTAGCTATTAGGGTAGGAGAATAATAACTAGCTTTTGGGATGTAGTTCTCTGAAGTTTTATGCTCGTTACAAATGGTGCTTTCATTTAGTGCTCGACAACCAGAGAAAGTTACTAGGGTTCTAATTGAAGGAAGGACAAATTGTGATTGAGTGAGTGCCACAAATTAAGTGTAGCTGTCAGGACTTCGACTTTTGAAGGGGGCGCAATGTAATGGATCCCACATTAGAAAGACTACTTTAATAGGGAGTCCTTGTAAAGATTTAGACACCCCCACCCAAATAACTAACTTTTGAGATGTGAATCTCCCAATAACTTATACTTGATACATAATTATAATCTATGAACAAACTATTTCTATCCAATTCTTTACTATATTTAACTTTTAAACAAGATTAATGAATTTTATTTTATTTTCTTCTTAATCTTCCACTTAAAAATGAAATGTAGATTTGTTCAGTTTCTTCCCTTCGATTTTTAGCCTATTTCTATTGGTTTCGCTCAGATTAATGTAGAACATTCTATCATATTATAAAATTGCGCTTAAAGGATGTAAAGAAATCTTGCAGGAGAATACTATACTAGCGTTTTTTTAAAAAAATTTTTAAAGTATTGGACAATATCCAATTTGATTAGAGTATTTGCTAGTGATTCTTACAAAATTTTAATGAGAGGTGCTATTTTAATATCAAATTTAATGTTTATTATGTGAATATGAGGCTCATAATCTATTATATAAAAGAGACTCACTATAAACGCTAAATTTCATATTAAAATAGTATTTGTGAATTTCACGTAATAGCTGTTTGGTGATAGGTACTTTCATTTCAAGTAATGAAGTCATTCAACAACTACGTTCTTTAAATATCTGTATTATCTTTCTTAGCATCCCCTCTCACATTGACACATTAAATATAACTTATGCTGAAAGTAGTCTATGCTACTCAGGCACATAAAAGACAAGGTCACTCACACTGAAGGGCCATTCTCTTGAGAATTCTAATAGTTTCTCACTAATAAGAATTTGGTTGTTCCAATAGTAAAATTACACATGGCGTAATATAAAGAAGTAAATTTAAGTGATGCATAATATAAAAGAAGTAAATTTAAGTGATGTTAGTATGTAATGTGATGATGTGTAGGTGTTTGCGGATAATAAGTTAAAAGGAAAATAATTTTAAATGAAATTATTTTCATTTTAATTATATTATTTATGAAAGATAAATCTATTTCATTAAAATAATCATTAAGGTTACTAATTATGAACTAAAAATCTGCAACAACCCATTGATGGTGGACCCTGTGGGCAAGAGTCTCCCATGAGCTCCTTCACGGTAGCTTGTTCACAACAGCCTCCTTAACGACAACCACCACCTTGACCGCGACAGTTGCTTCCTTCACAGCTTCCTCCTTCATAGTGGCCTCCTTCACGACAAGATACATACTTGTCCAACTTAGTTGTTTTTAGTCTAACATTGTTTAGAAAGATGTGTATAGTCTTTATAAGTTTAAGACAACCCTCTCTTTGAGCTATCATTTGATGTCGAGTTAGGTCATTCAATTTGATTCTAATGCACCCTTAAAATTTAGTCCTTTTTTTTATTATTTATTGTTTATTACTACTAATAATTTTAATTAGTTAGATGGCTCCCCTAAGAAGAACCACTGAGCAGGCTAATCACTAGAAAGCGCGTAGACATCACTTGCAGTGTGTTACATGTAAATGGCAATCTTAGGAAAGAAATCAAAATGCCAACGCCCGAAGGGAAAGCAATAGGTACACGTTTTTACTATAAATTTATCATAATTTTAATTTTTCGGCTTTTTAATATGATCTAATTGAATATGAGATGAGAGGATCCCTCTCCCTCCAAAACATATTCCCATCTTCGCATCCTCCTGTCTTTGTCTCATGCCGAGCCCTGTCTTTATCCATAGATTGCGCATGTGCCATGTGTGGCCTTCTCAAGATTTTGCTTTATGTTAATCTAGTTGATGGGAGTGAGCCAAGCAACCTCAAAATTTATTTGTAACTCAATTTGTTAATAACTGAATAAATTGAGCACATGAATTGAACTTTAATTTTAAACTCATTTAATAAATGAGTCAAATATAAGCTTTATTACGTTCGACTCAGTAACTAATGAAATTGAGCACAACTTGACATACTAAAATGTAAATCAAGCATGAGCTTTAGTAAGTATGTATATACAATGAATTGATACAGTTAGGCTACGTTTGGTTGCTGAGTCAGGGCAAAAATACAGAGATATGAGAATAGAGACATAAAAAAGAAGAGGACAAGTCAGTCTAGTATTCTGTTTAGTGACAGTATACAAGACACACTTTTTTGTATTTATATTTTATTTGGTTTGATAGAGAAACAAAAAATACACTTCAAATGACTTAAAATATCCTTATTGCATTAATTTAATAGAAAAATATAAAAAAAAACACACAAACATTATCTTAATTTAAAAGGTTTTAAACAACGATCTTAATGAGCTTCAAATTTTTTATCATAAGTTTCCTTAGCATCTCTAAGGGTTATCTCTAGGCTCTTAGGATTGTATTTAACTTTAAATAACTTTTCGAAAGCCTGAATTTCACGAATATGCGTACCTTTCGACTTGGAGCCAACCAGAGGAGTCTACACGGAAGAATGTTGCATGAAGTTAAAACATTCGCTCAGAGAGAATGCATGCCTCAATAAAAGTTTGACTACCAAGCATAAAATGATTCTGACATGAAGAAGCTTTGCTGGAATTGGCAACACCAAAACTGATTCTTCCTTGCTTGATTGCCAGAAACGGCTTCTTTCAATTGGTCGCGCGACTTGAATTCTTTGCGACAAAATGCCCTTTTGAAATCAGTTAAGGGAAGAGAAGGGATGAACTGAGAATGGCCGAACTTTCTGGTGACCAAATTGGGAGCATGCAAAGCAACGCTCCTGAGATTAGTACCCTTGTCCGGAAAGCCAGAAGGGATGAGTTGGACACAGAGGAATTTAGCCTATATGTGATCATTTTCTTGTTGGGGGACCGAATCCTCTTAGACAAGAGAACGTGTGAACCACGACGGCCCAACGTCGGGGTCTACAAAAGGGGTGACGTCGACTTGTCCTTGGTCTTCAAGTCCTATCTCGTGGAAGAGTTCAAAGAAAAAATTGAAATTGGAAGGACGAGAAGTCTTAGTCGCCTTGGCTGAGTGATAATAGTGGCACATATGCGGCCCTGCGATCGTCGTTTAAACCTTGTCACGAAGAGTGCGACTTTGTAAGTGATTCTTGAAGATGGCATGGAGCCATAGTTGCAGCAGCCAAATGGGGCCAGAAAGAGAAACTTTGGGGTTCGACCCATGAATTCTATTGATGGGATCCGAGAAGGTGTCATATAAATTGGCCAACAAGAGTTTGGCCAGACAAATGTTTCGTCCCTCATGATGCATCGCAGCAATCAGCGACATGTCGCTTCCTTGTCCAGACATCTTCAGGCTTTTCAAGTAGAAGACACAACTATGAAGCCAGTAGTGTGAGAATGTGACTTGCTCAACGTCACATACAGGGTCTTGATTGTGACCCATGTTGTTGGCAATAAAGACACTATAGGTCGACGAGGAGTAGTCGATATTGTAGTTAGGCCGCGACACCTTCATGTTTGGGTGGATCACTTCCCCAAATGGGGAAAGTCCAGTGATGGTCGCGACCTCGAAAAGGGTAGGAGAGATCATTCCATAAGGGACTTGGAATGTATTGGTAGTTATATTTCAAAATTGAAGGGCAGCTCCAATCATAGAAAGATCAATTTTTATGTCTTCATGAAAAATTTGAAGACAATAAAAAATCCCTATTTCCTTCCAAAAATCACCCTTAGACGCCTCTACCCTAGTAAACCAAATTTGAAATTTAAACTCCTTTTCGCCATTTTTGGGGGTAGCTCTTAAGATTCTAGGATCATGGAAGAAAAAAGTTGGGATAACAACTTTGAATATGAAAAGGCCTTCCTCAGAATGGAAAGGGAAATATGAATTGATTGGGGAGGTTTTTGAAGCTCCAGAAAGGGTGGAAAAGGTGCCTAGATAACAATGTGTGCTCTCAGAAAGGGAGAAGGGAATCAGTACCTGGCTAGCTCTGATTCTGTGAAAGGAATGGCTTATGGTCAGAGCCAATGCAACTCCATGTCGGATAATGAGAGCAGCTAAGGACACAACTGGAGGCAGCTCACGGTTTGGCTCAGTTTGAGGTGCCTTACCCTTGAAGGATGGAGTTTTGGAAGCCATAGTAGCAGAGAAGTGAAAAATTAGGGGTAAAAGAGAAGAGCTTGAAGGTGAAAAGGAGAGTCCGTGAATAGAGTTGGGAGCTTAAGGAGGAAAGGAAAATACGAAAATGGAATTGGGTGCTTGAAGATGAAGGGAAAGATAAAAAGTGGAGTTCTGAGGAGAAGGATCACTTATATAAGGAACGGTTGTGAAAGGGGAATATGAGGAGTTGGGTAATTTTTATTTTTCTCTTAATTAAAGTTAATGTATATATGTCCCTTGGGAGTTGAGGTTATGATGGCCTACAAAATAGAGGAAAGGCGGACGTGAAAAGTGCATTGGATATCAGGTAAGAAATGATGGATGTGACGGTTAACAGGCTTTGGGAAACGTACAGGGTAAGCAAATTACAATGATACCTGATGAAAGCCTTTTTAGCATTCTCCAACTTTGACACAGTTCCAGTTCCCCAGCAACGGCGCTAATTTTGATGAAAGCCAATTGTTACACTTTCGCCAATCTCGACATAGTCTGGTTTCCCACAACTGTGCCAAAATTTGTTGAAAGCTTTTTGCAATGGGTTTGCACTTTCGTTTATTTAATATATCCTTTTTTTACAGCTTTCAGATTCTCAAGAAATCCGATTGCAGTATAGTCGGGTATAATCGTCTCCACAGGGATTGATGATTTTAAAACAGTCGTCTTTGAATTGTGTTACTTTAAGCTTATAGGAAATGATTGGTTTTTGTTGAGTAAATTAATGACGAACAAATTGTAGGCAAAGTAAAATATAAAACAACAGTGGACTTAAGTTTAGGCAGGAAAAGAAAGGTGTTGGGATTTTAAGTGACAATATTTCTCAATGCAACCATTAACCTAGTAAATATGACCTATGAGTCTGTTGATTTTATCGCCACCAGTTCTTAACTTAATCATCTTTTCTCAAGCATGTTAAGATCACAAGTTCCTTTATTATGTTGTCAAATGTCTTGCACAAACTTAACAAAGTACCTTGACATTAATGCGGGTGTTAAAGCGATTAGTTCTTGGTTCCAGTTATGGCAATTAAGAACTAAATGAATTGATCTAGGTCAGGCTTAAGTAATTGTAACTTCCGTTCGCAATCTTTAAGCATAGAATCAAGCTTAGCATAGCACTATTGTTCTTAACTTGGTTATAACTTAACTAGCATAACTTCCGTCCATAAAAGCAAGTCTCAAATTAAGAATCGAAGTACTAACAAAAGCTAGCATTACGCATGAGATCAATCATTAAAATCATAAGACATTCATAGGATCATAAACATAAGTTAAGACGGATACATATAAGAAATAAGGCACATCAAATCCCAACAACAAGAAATTTTAGCTATCCATAGTCATAGATAGGTTACAAGCTTACTAGGATTTAGAACAAATGTTGGTTGAAGAAGAATGGTGACTTGCTTCCGCACGTCCACCACGATCTACAGTCGTTGGCAATTTCGGCAGCACTTCCTTAAAGGAATTCTTCTAAACCCTAACTTTCTTTCTAAACCTAACTTAAGTAAAATATGAAGTGAGTAGAGTGGGATGGATGGGATGCAATGGATACTAGGGGATGCCTTCAAAGCTGCAAGGGAGCCCTCTATTTATAGGCCCGGATTGGCACTTTCGCTCAGCGCAAAGGTACAACCGCTCAGCGATGTAATGATTAATCGCTGAGTGAACTGTACTATACCGCTGAGCGGTATCTCTAAGAGGCTTGCAAGTGGCTTATCTTCTGACAGATTCCCGGCGGCTTGTCAACTGTAGCGGCTGGCTCTTAGCTGGCATCATAAATGCAGCGGCTGCAAGTGGCTTGGCAAGTACAATCGCTCAGCGGTTTAGGTTGAATCGCTGAGCGATAAAAGTGCTAGCCGCTAAGCGATAAAATGGCCTCGCTGAGCGGTTCCCCCTTTTCAGAACTGTGTCTTCTTGTGTTGTTCATTGTAACAATTGCATGGCTTTTCCTTCCTTTCATTTTCTATTGTTTTCCTGCAATAATTACAACAAATTTAGCCATTTAATTCCCTCATAATCTATTTCATAAACTTGTATCAATTTCGAAATATTTTAATGGTTTTGTATAGATTAAGAACAGATAAGTGCCGATTATCCTCTAGCATTTTACTACCATTGGGCACTTATCAATACCCTTTCAAGTAAAAGAAACACCTCAAATTCAAAGTTCTCACCTTTTCATGATTAAAAATTTCAAAGGTTAGAAATTTGGGGGGCATTTGTTAGGGTCGCCCAATTCGGCGACGCGACGAGAGGCGATGGTGACTTAATGATGAGTAGCAATTTAGGTGCATGACAAAGAGTAGGTCAATGATTACATTTGGAATAAGAGGAATAATGCGTCCGGTTTAATTTAGTCATTAACAACTATGTCAGTGACTTGTTTGGTGGATAAATGGGCGCTAGTGACAAAGAAGTTAGGCTCATCATGGAAAAGGTTCTTTGTGGTAAATATGATAAGCTTGGGAATGGGCCGCATATTGGCAATGATGATGGCAACAAGATGTTAGCGACGTAACTTAGCGTGGTAAGATGAGGATGTTGGTCGACAAGGATCAAGCCGTTGACGTGGTAGAATTTGCGACGAATAAAATAACTAGTTATAAAGATTTATCAAATAGGTTCGACATGAACACATGAGGTGTCACGACTAAATGGAGCGACGGTTGAGCCAAGATTCCTGGTGAAGGGATCATTCCGATCGCTTTTAAGCAAAATTATGGCAAGTGAAAGAAGGCGAAATATTTGTCAACAACTTTAAATCAGCGATGTGTTTCAAGAGTTGGTCAGCAGAATGTTAGCAATTTAAGAAATTGTTCAAGAGTGGTGATATCTTAATATTTGAATGAATATTTTGGGGGGAACGATTATCTATAACTAGAAGGGGAGTTATCATTCGATTCACATGAATGGTTACATATCGTGGTAACTTCCCACTACTCTAATATGGGAAGCGGATAGTGGTAATTGCCCTCTATTCAGACGTGTCACGCAGACTAGCATTTGGTGGACCGCAACAAGTTAAGAAAACTTTCACCAGACTATGGGTTGACGGTTAAGGAAGCCATAAACTCTATAAATAGGCATCACTTCAAAGGTTTGAGGGGTGGTTCATTTCTGCAAGGATTGACAAAGGCTCAAGTCTCTGACGACAACAGGAGTTCACGGAGATCCGAGTAACTGCCACCATTCTTTCCTTTTAAGTTTCTTTTTTAATTATCTCTACTTTATTTCCATTTCTTTGTACTTAGGATTTATTATTTAGATCTATTGCATATTGTAATCTCGTCACTCAAGTGACAATCATTGACAAGTTCTTATTAATAGAAATTTATAATCTTTGCTTCCACTTCTTCACTCTTTGCATGATACAAATCACTCCCCAATTTGATAGAAAACATGGCCAAGCTAAACTGCAGCCATGAAGATGCGTAGCAACAAAGTAACAAAGCAGTAACAGAAAAATAAAACTTGCAGACACATGTAAAGAAAGATTGAGGAGCAGAGAGAAATTGTGGAAGACTTGAATTGAATGAATTGTTGGTTTAACTAGGTGATTATACATCGGTATTTATAGAAAGAACAATAAGGCTTCAGTTAGTTATGAATTGTAACTAACTTCAGTAGAAACAAATTCTCTTAACTAACTTGCTGGGCAAGAAAAACTAATTTTCTTTTTCCTTGTGTAATACAATTCTTTACCGAGGGTGCCATAATCATTTGTCTCATTTAAAACAATTTTTTTAAGCTTTCGTCGACTAATTCCTGCACTTGAAATTTTTCGTGTGAAACAATCACAAACTAACAAGTGTGTGAAGTAGCATGCATTAATTGTGTTGAAGGAAGCATCCAAGAAGTAGACGAAATCAATTCATAGTGGTCAAAGCATACGCTCTCGAGGGTTTGAATTCAATTTATTGATTCAATTCACATCCATAAAATTGAGGACATTATTCTATTCCTAAAATTATTATAACTTGGGGAGCAAGCACAAGAATCAAATTTGAATCTATATAATAAACCTAGCAGAAACTCCATCCATCATATGTAGGACAACTACTTTGACTTGAAAACAAAAATAAAATCTAGAGTGATGGCAGAGCAGAGCAAGGTGATCCTCCACGGTTTCTGGGTAAGCCCGTTCGCCAAGAGGGTGGAATTGGCCCTTAAGCTGAAGGGCATACCTTACGAGTATGTGGAGGAAGATTTAGCCAACAAGAGCGACTTGCTCCTCAAGTACAACCCTGTTTACAAGAAAGTTCCTGTGCTTGTTCATAACGGAAAGGCCATATCTGAGTCTATTGTGATCCTCGAATATATTGACGAAACCTGGAAAGATGGTCCTAAACTTCTCCCTGATGATCCCTACAGAAGATCACAAACACGATTCTGGTCCAAATTCATCGACGAACAGGTAACCTATTCTTACTTGAAATTGTTGAATAATTTATGTATGTTACTTGAGATTAACTTTGCTGCATGCATCGGGTCTAAAAGATTTTAATATAGTCGTCTAATCAATATGATGTAGCTTTGTAAAAATCTATTATATTAATCTTGATTTGTGAATTAAAATTAAATTCTAATTTATATCACATGGATTGTGACTCTCTGTTTTTTTTTTTTTTTTTTTTTTACAGATTGTGATTACTATAATTTATTTTATTCATATGATAGGTGTGATGTGTGTATATTGTGTTGTAGTGAAATAAAACTAATTTCTTTTTAGTCAATTTTCTTAGTTTCAGACCATCTAATAAGTTAAATTTCTGGCTCTACAAAGTACCATGTTAGTATTGACTAGGCTTGACAATTTTATCCACACCAGTGGGTAATATTTGTGACGGGATGGATATGGGAAATTTTTTTTTTTAGATTATGGGGATGAATATTTTTAAAATCTATTTGCTAAATGGAACACGGGTGGGGTGACTTCCAACATATTCACTAGTACCCAATATATAAAATGTCTAAATTAATTTTAATCATATAAATTAAACATTTTTTTATAGCCTTAATTAAAACCTTAGGAATATTACTAAAGAAAAATTAATTTAGTTGGGATGTGCTCAAAAGGTTTGAGTGTTGGATTTTTAAATTCTCTTGTTTGTATCATGTATTTGTTAATTGATTAATTTGACTAGTGTAGTTACGTTTTTACAAAATATTGTACCTACATGCTTTCATAATTTATTCTTAAGTGACAATGGCATATACCACTATTGGATATATGTAGGTATTCATTTACTTATAAAAGAAATTATAAATGGGTACTCGAATGAATATAAGACAAGGATGAGAAATTTTTTTAGCATTGCCATTGCCACCCCACCCACCCCATCCCATTGCCATTGCTAGCATTGATAGCTTAAAAGCTCACTTAACTACTCTTTATGGCTGTCAAACAAGCCCGCCCGACCCGTTTATGGCCTGCCCGACCCATTTAGGCCCGCGGACCTAAACAGGTCGGGCTAAAAATATGCCTATTTTTAGGATCTGACTTGTTCATGGTCGGTCCGCGGGCCTAAACGAGTCGGCCCACTAGTCCGTTTATTTTTTTAAAAAAAATTCAAAAATTCAAAAAATTAAAAAAAATAAAAAACATTCAAAAAATTCAAAAAAAATTATTTAAAAAAAATTCACAGGCTAGCCCGTGGGCTTAACGGGTCGGGCTTAAATGGGCTGGTCCAATTTTTTTTTTATTTTCGCGGGCCTATTTTTTTGCATGTAAAGTCCATCCATTTAACCGGGTAAACGGGTCAGGCCCACGGGCCGGGCTTATTTTGACCGCCCTACTACTATTAAAGAATTTACATACATCAATCACTGAGCCTCAGTTCCATATGTAATTGATTACTGAATAGAATGATGAAACAAGGGAAACTAAGCCTCTGAAGTTCTTTGTTACCGAACAAATTGGTAATAACAACTTTATTTGGTTTATTATAAGCCATATTGCGCACGACGTGTTTGGTGAATGTTCCTAGAGAATGCTGAAAAGGCTGGTATTTATACTTCACAAGTTTTTGTTTGTTAACCATATGATCTACGCCAAACATGGTAGGGAAAATGACTTTTAAAATTTTCCTTCAACCAATGATGTTAGCTCTCATTCCCCGAGACTGCATAGTGCCAAGAGATTAAATTTCTGATTAACTGAATTAGATGATCAACTTCACAAAAAAGTCAATTTCATTCTAACGATCTTGCTTCTGTAATTACAGCTTTATGAGGTCGTTTTTCTAGTACACACAACTGATGGAGAGGCGCAACAGAGAGCAATCGACGAATTGTGCTCGAAGCTGAGTATACTTGAGAATGGAATGAAGGCCTATTTTGCAGATGGCAATCCATGTGTTGGCGAAAACAGCGGCGGAATCCCAGGCATTATCTTTTGTTCGTTGTTCGGCGGCTACAAGGTTCAGGAAGAAGTTCTCGGGATCAAGCTCATCGCGCAGGAGAGGTTCCCTGTGTTGTTTTCTTGGCTGATGGCTATAGCTGAACTCCCTGCAGTGAAAGAGGCAACTCCTCCCCATGATAAATCAGTGGCAGCTCTTAAAGGTTTTAGGCAGTCTGCACTAAAATCTTAAGGTGTAGTGTCTTTAATTTGCCTCTTAAGTGTATTTTCCAGATAATATGATAGGCTGCATATCTTAGAACCAGTGTATTTTGTTTGGTTTGGGTAATCTGATCGTTACTTGTATGTAGTTCCACTTATATGTAGTTCCACCCCCATCAATGTATCTGGTCTTCTTAGACTGCCTTATTATGCCGAAGCATGAATAGCATTCGATGCTTGAGATTTTACTTAACAGTAGTCGTATCTATTCGCCCCCACAAAAACGACTGGTCACCTAATAGAGAAACAAGCATTATGAAATAGATAAATAAACATTGCACATAAGAGAAACAAACATTTTCACTGAACATTTCTACGTGTCTGTGCACCCGTGAGTTGAATATCGTTACAAAACAAAGAAACAAACATTGTCATTGAATATTTGTGGATGCCCGTGCACGCGTGTGTCAATCGTGGAATGAAACAGTAATCGATCCTTACCTAGGCTATCCCACCAAAGGAGAACTCAACCCTCTGGTTACGAGTTCTCCAAGTACTAAAACCGAAGGCAAATCTTGGACAAATGTGAAAATATGGAATGAAAGATAATTTGCATTAATCAACAACCAACAATTACACCAAACCCACATACTTTGGTTAAAGACACGTAGAAAATTACAACTAAACTAAGAACAAAAGTGCGTAAAACCAAGAGAAAACAAAGTATACTTGTGTTTGAGATGTCTGGATCTAACTTCCTTCCATGTTTTGAACGCTTAAATACCATGGAAACTGCCCAAACTATGTAAGTATAAAAATTAATTGAAACCTAAATGGTTTTCACTTAGAGTGTTTTTTTCAAATGATTTTCACTTGGGCTGTAGGCAAAGTCCAAGAAGATCTGCTCTCAAGTTGGATTGTGCACCTTTGATGGGCTTTGTGGTGTTGGGTTAGGCCCAAAGATATAATAGCTTTCATAATTTAATATATACTGTGATTTCCATCTTATTAAAGAGTCTTTTGATTTTCCTTTTAGTATGGGCATACAGTGAACTCGAGGTGGTGTTGCTAACCGTTGAAGCTGGATCCGGCAAGGGTGAGAAAAGGCAATGCCTTTTGCAGCTAAAAAATAAAACAACCTTTTGATAATTTTTTTCTCTAGTTTATAGCTTAGTTTCACATCAATCTAAACCCCTCCAAGATTTAAGCTTTTATTGGGTCAAGTCAGATTTGCAGTGATGCAAATGGTTCTAAAATTTGCAAAGGTTTTAAAGAACGAAGTAGGAACGAATGAGAAAATTACCAATATGTAACGAGCATAAGTCTATGGAAGAACTACATGCCAAAAGCTAACTAATAAGGTTTAGAACCCAAGTCCTTATAAGGACTCTTTATCAAAGTAGCCTTCCCAATATAGGACTTGTTACATTGCCACCCTATTCGATAGTTGACATACTGACTACTGCACTTCGTGGCACTTCACCCCAGCGTTGCTTCGCTCGATCATATTCAACCCCTTCGTCAGTCAAAACCCTCCATGGTATCTCTCTCCAGTTGGCCAACTCTCATTGAAAGCACCATTTGTAACTAGCTAAAGTCTTTGTGAGAGCCACACCCCAAAAGCTAGCTATTAGGGTGGGAGAATAATAACTAGCTTTTGGGGTGTGGTTCTCTGAAGTTTTATGCTCATTACAAATGATGCTTTCATTTAGTGCTCGGCAACCAGAGAAAGTTACTAGGATTCTAACTGAAGGAAGGGCAAACTGTGATTGAGTGAGTGCCACAAATTAAGTGCAGTTGTCAGGACTTCGACTTTTGAAGAGGGTGCCATGTAATGGATCCCACATTAGAGAGACTACTTTAATAGGGAGTCCTTGTAAAGATTTGGACACCCCCACCCGAAAACTAACTTTTGAGATGTGATTCTCCCAATAATAAGTTATTATGCTTGATACATAATTATAATATGTGAACAAAATATTTCTATCCAATTCTTTACTATATTTAACTTTTAAATAAGATTAATGGATTTTATTTTATTTTCTTCTTAATCTTCCACTTAAAAATGAAATGTAGATTTGTTCAATTTCTTCCCTTCGTTTTTTAGCCTATATGCGTCAAAAGATTCCCAGAATTATTTCGAGTGAAACAATAACTATCAATGTTTACTTATTTTATGATATAAATAGTACTGAATTTCAAAAGGCTTACTTAATTTGTTGAAATTTTGAGAGAATATACATTTATTTTCGTTTATGTGATTAATGTGATTAATCCGTGGATAAAAAATCATTACATTAAATTGAAAATATATAGAACATATATTTTAGTTATACCAATTAGTGAAATTGATTGTAACTTAGCCAATTATAACCATTTTTATATCAATTAACATGATTTTAGTATTTACTATTTTAAAAAACACAATCTATTAATGATAATCATTCTCTATACTTTCTTTCTCACACTTCTAATTGTGTCACAAAAATTCCAGCAGTGATATATCTCCGCCAGCAACCTCCATGTCGGCGAACTTTTCGTCATTGACCTCTGCCTGGTGACCTCTCCATTGATGACTTCCAAGGCGAGACATTTTTGTCAGCTCTGTCAAACACCGTTAGTGACCTTTGCATATGACTTCTCTCAACACTGAGTTTGGTGAACTATCGAACGATGTTCATTTCATCCTTCAATTAAGAAAAAGAAATTCTAAACTTAAAATCAAAGTAAATAAAAAAAAAATAAACTAGATTAGCTTTGAAGGAAGCATAACATTACACGAAAATTACAAGGAAATATAGCATTACGTGAAAATTTGAAGGAAACTAGGTATTTCACTTGAGTTGAAAAAAAATGTGACATTGTACGAGAATTTCAAGGAAATGTAATATTACACGGGAATTTGAAGGAAACATGTATTAATTACAAAATAATTGTAATAAAATGTAATATTATACGAGAATTTGAAGGAAACGTGACATTGCACGGAAATTAGAATAAATGTGACATTTCTTAGGAATTAGAAGAAAACATGATATGACATGGAAATTGAAAGAAAATGTAGGTTTTGTTAAATGGAACAAACCCACAATCTATTATCATATGTAAATTCTAAAACGTGGGCAAGTAGTATTTATTAACAAATATCAAATAACCTAATACACGATCATTATTATGACACGTCTAATTTAAGTAAAACAAATATTGAGCAACCACAAGTTTGATAACTTTAAGTTTCTTTATCAAATTATTAACATCAAACATTAATTCAAGGCTTTAAATTTACGTTGAAAATTGGGTCGTGCACCGTGAGCATTGAATCCTTTGTCGGACACAAGTGGCCCGCCAAGGCGCCAACCGCTAGAGAGCTACATCCTACATTTCACATTTGGAAACTGTAGTGATTCTTTTGAAGTTCTTCGTTACAATCTGAGAGCGACAGTTGGCAGAAAAAGAAACCTCGGCAATAGAAAACCAGACAAAATAGCTCACTCTTGCCATTGATAGCGTTAGCATAGCAGACACGGCGCCTAACGAACGGGTTCGTTGCAGTGGGGGCACTCACCAAAACGTTGTTAATTCTAGGGTATGATCAAATAATGATTTATAACAAAGTAAATCTCAAAAAACGTAGTAAATGGGCTAACCTAGGTCGTCTCTCAAGATGCAATTCGAAAGCCAATTACAAGTTCAACTAAATTTGGGGGTTTGATTTGATAAATTTGAATTAAAAGGAAAGCAAAACAAAAGTTAATCAACAATAATAAAAAGCAGTATCCTACATATGGTGTTTCTAAATCAATGATTAATTATCATTGGTTCCTAATCAATCATTCATAGAAGGGGATGTTGTTGGTTAGTTAAAATCTCTAATTAATATGCGATTCACCTAAGAGACTACGATCATCAATCTCCTAAGCATTAATTAATATAGAAATTGATTACTAAGATCTAACATTTAAAACCCATATCAATTATGTTCCAATTGCACAACCTAATTAGATCTAATTAGTTTCCAAAAAAGTTCTCAAATCATAAATCAATAAATTCTACTATCGTCAAGATTTATTATCTTAGAATCAATCCTAACCAATAACATGCATCACTATATTACTAATTAGGGCTGGAACAATTCATGAACAGACATTAGGCGCAAGAACCTCTAATTAATCCTAATCTAGAGTTACCACATGCAAGATATTAAGAAAACAAAGCTTCCATGTGTAGAGGATAAAAACACATGATAAATAAATTAAATAACGAAGAAGAGAGCAGAAAATAACAGATAATTAAAATAACAAAACCTGAATAAAATGAGAAAGACGATTAGAATCACGAAGAAACTCGCACGCGATCGCGAGAGCTCCAACAATCTTTGAACGAGACAAAAATAATAATGCATCACTAATCCTAAGATGCTGGAAAAATAAAGGAAAAACCGTGTAGAAACCTAATCTTAAGATCGACTGGGAGCTGATATTAGAGGTTATCTCAATTGTATTCAAAAATAGGGTTTTGGGGCTCTGCGATCATGTGTCGCGAGTTGCATTCTGTCTTGAGCGAGACTCACCTTGTTTGTCACGTCTCACGCGAGGCGTATATGTGTCTCATGCGAGACGCCCTCTAGAGTGCCAATCCTTGCTCTCTATTTGCTTTAACTCGCCTGAGACACTTGAGACTCCTTAAGTCCCGCGCGAGATGCTCCACTGACTCATAATTGACTCTTTTCTTCCGTTCCTTGCTCCTTTTGCTCCCCTTCTTTCACCAACACTCGATTACCTGTAATTCCAACAACTCAAACACAAGATGTTAAATTTATAGGTTACTCGAGACAATTAAAAGTCATTTAAAAAACGGTGCTTAAATTATAGTTTTCTCAATTATGCTCATAAAAGGACAATTATGTGAATCTTATAAAAATATCGGATAAAATCCCTCTATTAAAATACCCTACACTTGAACAATTGCATGTGTTCATGCAAGGAACTAAGAATGGAAGTAGACTAAGAATCAAAACAAGATCAAGACAAAAACTAAGAAGACAAAAATAAAGAAAAAGAAAATCTTTTTGGTGCTACGATCCTATTTACATCCCCTACAAAGCTGTGAAACTCAGGGAGGCACTCAAGTCGACACTAACTAACAGACAACTGTGCAAAACACGACAATCCAAAAATAAAGTACATTTAGACAAAATATGGTATCACTGTGAATAAAAACTAATTTTCTTGGAATATCAAACATGAGCAAAGAATAAGTCAAGACATGTTCAACCCAATTGGGACTCACAGGTTAGTGTGTCACTCATCACTCATAATGTATAAGTTAATTCAATGCTCTCTCAAACACTACACTAGAGTCGCCTCCATAGGCTTGACTTTCTTCTAAGCATCACGGGTCACCAAATATATATGGTATGCATCAAGAGGTCTTTTTAAGGGTTGTAATGAGGTCAAAGTCAAGGTGGAGATATCATAGGGCCAATGAGCTAAAGCCTAAGACTTAGTAGAATCAATGGCATATGTGCTAAACAATGGTGGAAGGACCTTGATCTCCACTAGCTCTCTTGTTCTCCAATTAGCTTGGTAACAATTCCCAACACTTTTATTCATTTCTCTCTTTTTTTTTTCTTTTTCATTCATTTTTTTCTTTTGTTTTTTTTCTTTCAATACTTTTTCCATACTTCCTTGAAATCTTGTCACCACTTTTCTCAAAACATCATTTTTCTATGAAACACAAGGGACTAAAATACATAAATGCTTTTCGAAAACACATACTCTATGGCAAAAAAAACCCTAGGTGAATTGGTCCTTGACACTCAAAGTCCAATTTTCTAAAATATTCCACCGAAAATCTTTTCGAAAACCAAATTTGACAACTATTGATGAACTCGAAAACACTAACGGTTTCTCAAAAATAGTTCAAGGCCCCAAAAATCCTAGTAAAACTGATTTGCATGCACAAGAGAATAACTCATCACTAAACTCAAATTTTCACCAAAAACATAATTAACAAACTAGGTTCAAAATACGGCAAGGATATTAAAAAAAAATACTAGTACAATAAAAATTTCGTGAGAGAGACCCTAAGAGCCCCTAATGGTTGAAACTCTCATAAGCCTTTCATGTGATAAAAATGTAATTTTTCTAAAACCCAAAAGACCAGAGAACTATAAAACCACACTAGCATTTTACCCTTGACACCATAAACCAAACAAACTTAATTTAGTCCTTAGAAACTCTATGAAAACTAAAACCATAACCAAACTTTTCAAGCCAAAGAAAATTACAATTTCAAGTATAAAATCTCATAAAACATAAGAATAACGACGACATGAACTCATCCAAAGAATTGCACATAAGTGAACAAAAAGCCATCTAAACACAACAAAACTTTGATGATGAAGAGAGCTTGGTATATATGGTGGTGGAGCTAACTATGGTAGTGATAAATGATAATGATGGCTACGGTGATGGTGGATGCCGTGCTGATGGTGGTTATGGTGGTGGTGGTGATAATGGCAGTGATGGATGGTGGTAGTCGTGAGTGATGGTGGCTTGTGGTGGTGGTGAGTCTTACATGAGGATGAGAAAATGGAGAGGATGAAGGAAATTTAGAAAGAATTCTCTAAAATTGGTCGTGTTATAAAAACGAATGAAAATGAAATGAATAAAATATGAGTGAGCTTGTGCCATGGGGGGGAGGGGGTAGGATGTGAGGCCTAGGTGGCATGAAGTGGAAGGGAATGACAATATGTGGCATTGGCATGCGTGCCATATGTCATTATTGCAACAAGGGATGTGACTAGGTGTCGTGCATTGGCTCAACGCATGGTTTGAGGTGCCTCAGGAAACTAAAAAGCAATTATTTTGATTGTACAAGGTTAAATTTGAGTTAAAAAGGAAAAATATAAGTAAAATATTGTAAAAGAGGGTCCAACACTTGTCTTTGGTATTAGAAAAATCATTGAGAAAGAGAAAATTGATTCTGAAAACACTACAACAAAAATGACTATTACCGTCGAGACATTACCGTCGGACTCGAACCGACGGTATTACCGTCGGAAAAAACAAAATAGCCGACGGTAACCGGTCGACCGGTGAAAAAGACGTGCTATTACCATGGGATAGTCTTCCGGACGCAAATACCGACGGTAATTTTTTAGCCGGGTTATGGCGGGAACGGCATTTCCGACGGGAATAACCGACGGAAAATTACAACTAATAGCAAAAAGTCACGTGTAATCAATAATTTATTGGTGCAATCGTTTCCGGCGGAGATATTCGACGGTAAATATATCAGATAATAGCGGCGGTATTAACCGACGGTAAGTGCCTCGTTTATTCAATCGACGCCTCTTCCCAACGCTCGGCCGTTCAACATTCCCATTAATCGTCGCGAAACGGCCGTCGGTACAAGACGGAAATAGCGTAATTTCTTGTAGTGAAACCGGCGCCGTCACGACGATTAATGGGAATGTTGAACGGCCGAGCGTTGGGAAGAGGCGTCGGTTGAATAAACGAGGCACTTACCGTCGGTTAATACCGCCGCTATTATCTGATGTATTTACCGTCGAATATCTCCGCCGGAAACGATTGCACCAATAAATTATTGATTACACGTGGCTTTTTGCTATTAGTTGTAATTTTCCGTCGGTTATTCCCGTCGGAAATGCCGTTCCCGCCATAACCCGGCTAAAAAATTACCGTCGGTATTTGCGTCCGGAAGACTA
>QANU01039626.1:502197-546399 GCA_003254905.1 Nissolia schottii | reverse complement strand
ATTGGTCTCGGCCTCCCTATTTATAGGCAAAATTTGGGATCCATCGCTCAGCGGTTTGGGTCCTTCGCTGAGCGATAAACACTTAATCGCTGGGCGGCGGCGCTTAATCGCTGAGCGATTGTACTTTTACGCGGTTTCATTTAATGCTCGGCAGCTTTTGCAGGGCGGCGGCTGACGTGGATGGCGGCGCCAGGCTGGCTCCAGCTGGCGCATTTATTGCACCGGCGCAAGTGGCTGCTGACGTACTTTCGCTCAGCGATACAGGTTCCATCGCTGAGCGATTCGTCTCTAGGCGCTGAGCGATTAAGGTTCCTCGCTGAGCGATGCCTTCGTCCAGAATCTTCTTATTAAGCTCTTTCCAATTCTGCCTTTTTCTTCCCTGCTTCATGGGATTATTCTTCATAAATTATGCTTGCATCCTTTTATCAAAACATATTTAAAATCTACAAAATATAAAGATTTAATTAGATAATTCTTTAAAATATGTGAGAATAAGTGCCATTTTGAATGATGAAAATTGTATATTTTGGGCACTTATCATATCTATTGCACTATCTCTCCTACTCCCCATTCATACTCTAAGCTTGTGGCTCACTTGCTACCATGCATAAACATTTTAAAGCAGATGCACAAACTTTTGAACTGATGCGCCCAAACTTTTCAACAAGTAGAAACAAAGAATAAGATGAAAATGATGAATAGGAAAATTTTGGTACTCACGTGCAGAAACATTGAACAAGAATGCACAAACTTTTCTAGACACATGCACAAACTTTTGGACAACCAGAAACAAAAAAATATGACGAAAATGAAAACGAACATGGACATGAAGACGAAGACGAAGAAGAAAACTTTGGTGCTCATGTGTACAAAATTTTGAGCAAGAATGCACAAACTTTTCTAGACTCATGTACACATTTTTAAACAACTAGCAACAAAAATATAACGAAAACAAAATGGAACACAAACACGAAGAAGAAAACTTTAATGCAGCACACAAATGTTTAAGCAATAATGCACAAACTTTTCTACACACATATACAAACTTTTTAACAACTAAAAATGAATACTATGACAGACAGGAAAACGACGACGATGAAGAAAACTTTGACGCTCACATACACGAACTTTTGAACAACTATGCACAAACTTTTGAACAATTAGAAACAAAAAAATGACGAAAATGAAAACGAAAACTTTGAGATCCATAAAGTTTTGTAAAAAAATTGAAGAAAAAATGAAAAAAAAAAATTACATCAAGATAGCATATATGATAAATGAAGAAAAACTGAAAAAATGAAAGTAAAAAAAAAGCATATGTGATAAATGAAAAAGAAAACAAGAAAACAAAAAAAAAAAAAGAAAGGAGAGTGATGGGAGAACAAATAAAATAAAAGAAAGAAAAGGCAACCAATAAGAAGAAGATGAAGGAGTATGCATGCATAAGGGAGAGCGGACGAAAGAAGAGAGAAAATGTGTATTTAATGTGATGACAGATTAATTAATAATAACAAAAGTGGTATAAACATAACATTTTTATTTAAAAATAGGAGATTAAAATTATTAATTGAGTATAAATAAAAGACGAAAAAAAGATTTTATCTGTAATGTATATTATCAACAGAAATGTTCTTTAAACAAATAAAAAAATATTTATACCTTTGCCACTCTCTCATAACTCATCATAGAGTCCACTTCATAAAAAGTGGCCCATAATACATTGTGTAAGAGTAATAATGCGTAAACATATTTTTTCATGTACAAATAATAAAGTGGTATTATCAACATGTCAATTTGTCAATCGAGATAAAAGTTAAGTGTCATTTTAAAAAACAGTCTGTACGGCGGAGAAAAAACAAATGCCATTCTTGCGTCCTTGAATCTCATTCACACCCCTTTTGTGGATAATATGTTTTTCGAAATCATCTCAATCTCTTATCAATTGTTTTCGTACGAACACATGATAAATCATCAATCAAAATTGAAATGCACAGTGTATGTGCTTACACTCGGCGAGACAACGTGATTGATCGTTCCCCTTCCTCACAGACCTAACCGGCTTTAATACAAAACTTTATCTCAGCAAATCCCAATTCAGTTCAACACCTCTCTTCCACGTACAGTCCGATGTTATTAAATGACCCTTTCTTTTCTTTCAATCGGATCACATCTTTCATACACCAACTTCAACCGCTAAATGCTGAAAAAGGCCCAGATTGGGATAGTATCAAATAGGCTATAAAAGTCAACTATATTAATCCCTCATAGAGGATTTTGTTTATTATATTATAAGAAGGAAACCAAAAAAACAAAAAAAAAATAATGTACGTGATGTGTCACTGTACCATTTGAAAAAGGAAGTGCAGGTTTTTAATTTCTGCCAATTTCAGAAAAGACAAACGACTTGTTCAGCATATATTTTGTTTGGTAGTGCATGCTGCAATTAACTTTGGATTAAAGTGGACCTTATTTGCCGCCATCAAGCATGCATGCATACGCGTAGGTTTCAGATTTTGGACGCGTCCACATTAGCTTCCTCCGCCCAATAAATAGCCCATTTGATTGTGCGAATTAGTCAAAATCGAAAGTGCTCGATTGTCTAAGCCAATTTAAGGGCACAACGCAAGATATCATTTTTAATTCTAAGTGAAGTGCAGAAAGTATATCTTGCGGAATAAAAAAAAAAATCCTAAGTTTTATCAATAATATTGTTTGTGTTTTTTTTTTTTTATACTTCAAACATTATATTGCTTACAATAAAATTTAAATCTAAGAAGTCATTTATACTACTCCTGAAAATTTATAAAAGGAACACTTTTTGTATTGTGCTTGAGGATTATCTACGATAATATACACTATTTAATTAATTTAAGATGTCGTATTATAGAATTCTAAATTATAGTTAGATGTTTGGGTTAAATATATTTTTAATTCTTGTAAAATTAGAAAATTTGTTTTTGGTCTCGGAAAAAATTTTCGTTAAGAATTAGTCCATGAAAATTTTTTTTGGTAGGTTTTAATCCTTACTGTTAGAAGAAGACGTTAAGTGCTAATGTGGCCGTTAAATGTGACACATGACATTGTTAAATGTGTCATGTGGCATGTCACGTGTGGTGCCACTAGTACATTTAACGGTCACATCTGCACTTAACGTCTCCTTCTAACGATAGGGATAAAACCTACAAAAAAATTTTAAGCGACTAATTCCCAAAAAAAAAAATTGGGGATCAAACACAAATTTTTTAAATTTATAGGGATTAAATACATATTTAACCCTAGGTACTTTTATCATAGTTATTGAACCTGGCCAGATCGGTTTCGTCAAAAAACTGGTGAACTGACCACGGGATAGGGCCTGGCGGTGATTCAGATCAAACATGCACCAAACCCAGTGTGACCTGTCGTGACTCAATTGATTTTCTTCAAAATTGGTGACCCGACCGAGTTCTGATAAATCATCCGAGTTCTGATAAAGGTTTGTTTTAAGGGGTGAGGATTGAGATTTGAGAGAGAGAGAGAGAGAGGCGATAGAAGTGCTTGTACAGTTGTGCGACATTTCTCTTTCCTACTGTGAGAATGATAAAGTAGGGTAAATATTAGGGGTAGCTTTTTTTCTTGTTTAAATTTTTAAAAACCAAGTGATTGGCTGGTCATTTTGTAATGGATCATGAGCCAAACGTGGTAAAAAAATATTCCTTCTTGTAATTTGTATTTTTTTTTTGCTATTTCTTTATGTAGCATGATGAGATTTTTCTTTTCTATTTTATATGTATTTAAATATATTATTTAGTTTAGTATATAATAATTGTATGTACCAAAAAAAAATATATAATTATGGTTTAAAGATTGTATATTTATATTTATAAAAGCATATAAATATTATATTTATATTTATTTAATTATATCCGATTTAGCTATTGACCCGGTGATCCAGTGGTTGAACTAGTGACCTAGTGATCTAGTAGGGTGACCAAGTCGACTACCGGCCCGAGTAACCCTAACAATGGAGTAAAGGGGCTAACCTAGGTTGTCTCTCAAGGAAGTACAATTAATTCAATTCTATTCTATTCATTAATATTAAAATAAACGGGGGTTGAAAGATTGTCACACATAAAATAAAAATAATAAACAAAATAAAAAGTAAGTACCTACACAAGGAAATCACCGCGTATTGTTGAAAGCCAAATTTACATGTTGTTAAAGGCTTTTTACAAATGACGCAGTTCCCCGGCAATGGCACCAATTTTGTTGAAAGCCTATTTGCACTCTCCAATTTGACACAGTTCCGTTTTCCGACAACTTTTGCCAAATTTGTTGAAAGCTTAATTTGAAACTTTCATGTCGTTTAAAATAATACATCCTCCTTTACGGCTTTCAGATCCTTGAGGGATCCAATTGCAGTATAGTCGGGTATAGTCGTATCCACAGGGAGTTGCAAAAATACCATTCTTGAGTTTAGTTAATTAAACAATGAAGTGAAGGATTGGTAAATTGTTGATAGTTTAAATAAGTAAATAAACAACATAAAAATAAATAGGCAACAAATCAGAGGTAGATCCGGAAGCTTATTAGGAATTGAATCATATCATAGTTTCATGCATCCATTAACTTATTACAACAGAATTATCATTTCATTGATTGCCCGCCACCAGTTCTTAACTTGTTCATCGCTTTCGCGCATGAAAAGATCACAGGTTTCCTTTGTTAAACTGTCACTCTCGCACACAAGCTTAACAAAGTACGCCAGCGTTATTCCAGGTGTTAAAAATGGCTAATCCTTCATTCCAATTATGGCAACAAGAATTAGATGAATTGATTTAGATCCAACTTCAATGATTGTAACTTTCGTTCACAACATTTAAGCCTAGAATCTAGCTTAGCATAGCAATATTGATCTTAATTTGATTACAACTTAATTAGTATAACTTTCGTTCATACAAATAAGTCTCAAATCAAGAATCAAAATACTAAACAAAAGCTAGCATTAAGTATAAAATCATTCAAGCTAATCATAGAAACTGATAAATTCATAAAGCAAAAGTTACATTGATACAATCATACTACAATANTAAGTCTCAAATCAAGAATCAAAATACTAAACAAAAGCTAGAATTAAGTATAAAATCATTCAAGCTAATCATAGAAACTGATAAATTCATAAAGCAAAAGTTACATGGATGCAATCATACTACAATATTTATCAAAATCCCAACAACAAGAGGATTAGAAATCCATCTTACAAGAGAATCTCAGAGGCAAGGTTTGGACGCTTACCAGGACACGTTCTCACGCCATCATGACAGCGGCCCGCCGAGCTTCCTCGATCTCCTGGCTCCTTCACCGACCTCCTCTTTGTTGCTAAACTAACCTAAGCTTTAAAATACAAATGTAAATATAAAAGAATGAGTCTTGTGGTGGAAGAGGGATGTATGAGGGATGTATATCTTGAATGGCATGGCCTCCTCTATTTATAGGCAAAATACGAAGGCATCGCTCAGCGGTTTGGGCACGCCGCTGAGCGATTTAAGTGTCACCGCTGAGCGATATTTGCACTTCCGCTGAGCGATTTGGTCTTCTCCGGCGGCTACAGCTGGTGGCAGCACCGACTTGTCAGGGCGGCGCCGACTTTGCAGGGCGGTGCCAGCTGGCATCATAAATGCACCGGCTGCAAGTGTCTCCGGTGGGTACGATCGCTGAGCGGCCTGGGGTACATCACTCAACGGTCCTTGTCGTATCTGCGCTGAGCGATATGTGGTTACCGCTAAGCGGTTTCTTCTAATTTCATCTTTTAGCTTCGTTTTTCCTCTTTTGCCCTTTGCTCCATTCTTCTGGGATTATTCTTTAATTAATTATGCTTGCATCCATCTTTACGAATATATTATAAAACCTACAAAAATGGGGAATTTGGTTAGATAATTTATTAAAACATACGTAAATAAGTGCCATTTTTATAGTTAAAAATTGTGTAAATTGGGCACTTATCATGTATCTTAGGATAGCGTTCATTAGTAGTAATAATAATAATTTCATATAGGTTGTTAAGTTGTCAATCAAACGATCGTGTAATTAACAAGTAGTTTACCTAGTTGAGTCACATTCATATCTCTCCTAGGGATTGATTAACCTATGACTAGTGTACTGCAGTTGCGGTCCTATAAACAAGTCTTAATCCTAAGCATCAATTGCCTTAACCTAACTCCAATCGACGTTAACTCAATTCCCTTACCAATTTAGATTCACTTAATCAATAGATTTCATTTTACCTAAATTAAAACTCTAAGAATACATGAAACATGCATTGTAGTGACACGCAAACCTAGAATTTATACAAATCATGCATATTCATCTCAGCATCATTACGACAAATACACACAATCAAGCAATTTTATCAAAGATAACAATTTCTCGATTGACAAACGTAATCAAAGATAGAAGAAAATAGAAGAGAGTTGATAACCAAAATATGAAATTAAATCAATAAACAAACCTCACAAATCCTTAGATCCTTGGGTTAATCCTTGCACATGTAGAAGCATACACCTCCATTGATGAAGGTTGCAAGAAAATAGAATGGAGAAAGAAAGAAAAATCAATCCTAATCCTAAAACTAAAGGTGTTGAATGATAAGAGAGAGATACATGACAAGAGATATGCCACCGTCACTCAAAACAATCCTAATTTATGGAAAAATACTGTTGAAATTAGGTTTGCAAGTCTAATTCTTGTCAGGCGGCATTATGGTGAGTCTTGTAGCACTCTTTTATGCACTGCAGTGGTTTGCTACTTGAGCCTCCATTGCTGTAAAAACGTCGGACCGTTGCAATGCATAAATGAGTACTATAGCAGTCTCTAGAGACTCAATTTCTGATTTAAGCTCCTTGCACTTCCTTTGCACCAATACTTGATTCCTATGACTCTAACAACTCAAACAAGAGAAGTTAAAAGCATAGTCTACTCAAGATATATAAATACTTAAAATATGTGCCTTAAATCACATATTTTCCAATTACACAGAAAGAGCACAAATGTGCAAGTAATTAAACGTTTGAATGACACATTTTAAGTCTGCATTGTTCAATTATGGAGGGGTGAATTGGGGCATAAAAATTCCCCTATCAAAATACCCCACACTTAAACAATTGCATGTTCTCATGTAAACATTACTAGAAAAATGCTCTCTACCGATGAATTTTATCGACCGATATATCGACGAATTTTGTGTCAAAATCCGTCGCTAATGGTTTTTTTTTAACTCTGGACATGAAACATGCCAAAGTTACTGGCATATGTCAAATTCATCGTCATTTTCGCCATTAAAGTAGCACCAAGTTGTGGCAATTAATTACCGACAGATATATCTGTCGCTAATTATAATTTTTTAAAATTATACAGGACATTACTGACAGATATATCCACCGGTAATTTATTAATTTTTTAAAAAAAAATTTACAAGACTTTTGATGAAAGCCAAATGTACTTGTTTGTTCAAGGCGTTTGTCAGACGCTTAATTTGAACTTTCAGTCGTTTCAAAATAATATATCCTTCTTTACGGCTTTCAGATCCACAAGGGACCCGATTGCAGTATAGTCGGGTATAATCCTATCCACAGGGAGTTGCAAAAATACATTTCTTGAGTTTAGTTAATTAAACAATGAAGTGAAGGATTTGGTAAATTGTTTGATATTTAAGTAAGTAAATAAATAAACAACATAAAAGTAAATAGGCAAAATCAGAGGTAGATTCGGAAGCTTGTTGGGAATTGAATCATATCATAGTTTCATGCATCCAGTTACTTATTCCATAGAACTATCGTTTCATTGATTGCCCGCCACCAGTTCTTAACTTGTTCATTGCTTCCGCACATGACAAGATCACAGGTTTCCTTTGTTAAACTGTTACTTTCGCACACAAGCTTAACAAAGTACGCCAGCGTTATTCCAGATGTTAAAACGGCTAACCTTTATTCCAGTTATGACAACAAGATTAGATGAAATGATTTAGTTCCGACTCTAATGATTGTAACTATCGTTCACAATGTTCAAGTCTCGGATCTAGCTTAGCATAGCGATATTGGTCTTAACTTGGTTATGACTTAATTAATATAACTTCCGTTCATACAACTAAGTCCCAATTTAAGAAGCAAGACACTAAACAAAAGCTAGCATTAAGCATAAAATCATTCAAGCGAATCATAAGAAAATAATAGATTCATATGCAATAGTTACATGGATACAATCATACTACAATAATGATCAAAATCCCAACAACAAGAGGATTACAAATCCATCTTACAAGAGAATCTTAGAGGCAAGGTTTAGACGCTTACCATGACACGTTATCACGTTATCACGCTATCATGACAGCGGTTTGCCAAGCTTCTTCGATCTCCTGGCTCCTTCACCGGCCTCCTCTTTGTTACTAAATTAACCTAAGCTCTAAAATACAAGAGAATGAAGTATTTTGTGGGGGAGAGGGGTGTATGAGGATGGTTTTCAAGAGTGCCTCGTGTAACAGCCCGACTTTTTCCCTTCACTAAAATGTCACATAATAAATAATTAAGAATATATTAATAAGAAAAGATAAAATAAAATAAAATAAAAAGTTCAGTATTAATTTTAATCCCTGTAATATTAGTTAAAAATAATAATTTTGCAATCTCATGGCGTCCAGTGACGTTCGGGTCGGTATTAGGTTATTGTTAGAATTTAATCATGACTCAAAGGAGTCTGTAAAATATACTAATATGAAAATAAATTCGAGAATATCTCTACAAAGATTTAATTATTAATAAGAAAAATTAATAGGTCACAACGGTATGTCCGAAATATTTTTAGGACTTTCGGACATAAATAGTTAATGAGCGAACACGACCGAAAACACACAGAGAAAAATAAGGATGGCCAAGGGCCACCAATTTTACCCCCACGGCAGCCCTCACCCACGAAATACACACACACACACAAAAGCGTTCTCCATTTTCTTCACTTTGCAATTTCTAACTATGTTAACCTAAAGCTCACCAAAGCTCTTCCACTCAAATCCATCTTTGCCTTGATTTTATTCCTCTAATTTCACACACATAACTAAGGCAAATAACAAGGAGCAACCGTGGTTATTCTTCTCTTCACTTGGAGAAAGAAAAACCTAAGTTCCATAACTCCATCATTTCAATTTGTTGCACTCCTTGGCAAGAAGACTCAAGCAAGCAAGCAAAGCTTAATTTCATCCTTCCTTCATCATCAACAAGCTCTTTAGGAGGTGGGTAACTCTAGTTCTTACCTCTTTGATGGAGGATGATGGTTTATGTGATTATGTGTATGTGTGATGATTCTTGGAATATATGCTAATGTATGTTAGAAATTATGTAGGGCTTAGAAAGATGATTCTGAAGGGTCTTGTGACCTGGATTAGATAGGATTATTATGTGTGAAATATGTGTGAAAACTCAAGAAGGTGCCATGGGAGAAAGAGGAAGAAAATGGGAGAAAATGATGCATTCGGTTTTCAGTTTCGCCCAGTGACCGCTGAGCGGCCTCTGGCGCTGCTGAGCGGAATGCATCAAGAATTTTCAAACGTGAACTACAGAGCGCTGAGCGGAAGGCGGTTACCGCTGAGCGGTCTGCAGTCCACCATGGATAAGGATAAGGATCGGAAGATATTTTGCTTAAAGGATAAAGTCGGTGGAGATATTTTAAAAAGTTGTCAGACCGCTGAGCGATGGGATTCTTACCGCTGAGCGATAAGATTCCTACCGCTGAGCGGACATGTTTGAAGCGCTGAGCGCGAGAGCTCAAACCGCTGAGCGAACAGTAGTTTCCGCTGAGTGGCCTGAGACCAGAATGTCTTATGGAACCCCTCTTGAGGCACATAATCTGATACTTAATGCTATAGCTATGCTTGATGACTGAAACATCTGAAATCTATGCAGTATGTGGATATGTGAAGTATATGCCGTATGTGAACATGTGAATTACATGTAGGATGTGATATAATATGTAGCATTCCATGCATTCATGATAAGCCAAGTGTAAAAGGATTAGAAATAACTATGAGATAAGGAAAGATTCTGAAATGAACCATAGGAAACAAGTCATGACATGCTGCAGGTATAGAAAAGCCAGAAATGCTGAAATACTGCTGAACAATGCTAAAAAGGCTAAATGCCAAATGCTGAAAGGCTAAATGCCACATGCTGAAAATTCTAAGGCCGTGATCACGAGAGCCAAACCATGATCCCACTTCAGGAGGTCAAAGAAACATCCTGAATATGGAAGCCCACTACAGGTGGTGTCGATATGGCATACTTGGAGGTGTGCGGTTACCACGCCTTTGCATTGTCGAAATGGGGCAAGCTAAGGTGGGGGTACAATATCCGCCCATTGCCGAGGGGTCCCGAGGGGCACACGGCAGGTGGAAGCCCACCGCAGGGGTCAATAGAGGACCACCTGAAGTACGAGGTTATTCCGTCATAGTATTGTCAAAAGAGGGCAATGCTATGGTGGGAATAACATATATTCCAAAACCCAGGTTCATTCTGACGATTCTGTTATGCAAGAGCACAGATATTGTATGATTCTTCTATTAGATACATGAGTATATGTAATACATGATTCTACTGTTATGATTCTGTTATGCATGAGTATATATAACGTATGATTCTGCTTTTATGTAAGTACCGTCAAGAGAACGCTCGAGACGGCTACATATGTAAACGTAATGTTAAGAAGCATGAGAACGTAGTAAGCAAGAGTAGTTCCCCTATCACTTAGTAATGTAGATAAAGCCGTTCAGAACTTAGGCCAGACAATAATCAGTAGGATGTTAGTATGTATGCACACTTAGAAATCTCTGAGCGGCCTGAAGTCCGACCTAATATGAGACGAGACTCAGGAACTAAAGTTATTTCCACTGAGAACCTACCGTTCTCATTCCCACTGCCTTATGACTTCAGGTACTGATGATGATTCCTACTTTGAGGATGCTGACGAGCCGCTAGCAGAGCCATGAGCGGCCATGATAGGAGCTGGACTTAGAGAGCAGGATGTCAGAATTTTGCCAAGGGCATACTGAGTAGTATTCCAGTAGCCCTTATATTTTGATGTTATGTATTTTGGATTCTGTATATGGTATTTTAGTTTATGTACATGTTATGTGTATCTTACTTATTGTATATACAACTATGTGACGGATATGATGAACCACATCGATGTATATTGGATGCTTTACTACTATACTGTTATATGCTTTGTTATATTTGTTCTTTCCAACGCATGAATCTATTTTAGTAATTATTCAATGCAAATGAAAAGTTTAAAATTGGTCCCTATTTTCTTAAGCAACTATTTCCGAAAGATAACTATGGACTAAGGTATTCCAACCAGGTAGAAAACAACCTAGTGAGCATTGTTTACTACGTACGGATAAACAGTTAGCTAGGGTGTTTCACCTCGGCCCTCCTATTTATAAGCAAAATCTGGGTGGCTTCGCTCAGCGGTTTGAGTACTACCGCTGAGCGATTCTGGCGGTATCGCTAAGCGGCTTGTACTTTATCGCTTAGCGGCGTCATCATTTCACGCGGCTTAATAAATGCACCGGAAGCTTTTGCAGGGCGGCATCGCAGTCCAGGCTGGCTCCAACTGGCGCAATTAATGCGGCGGCTGCAAGTGGCTCCGGTGGTCCAATCGCTGAGCGGCCAGGGTGCAATCACTGAGCGGTCATGTCCTTATGCGCTGAGCGATTCTTTGTTTACCGCTGAGCGGTCCTTCGCTGATTTCCTCTTTAAGCTCTTTTCCACTTTTGCCGCCTTTTGCTCCATTCTTTATGGGATTCTTCTTAATTAATTATGCTTGCATCCATCTTACAAAATATATTATANCAACAAGAATTAGATGAATTGATTTAGATCCAACTTCAATGATTGTAACTTTCGTTCACAACATTTAAGCCTAGAATCTAGCTTAGCATAGCAATATTGATCTTAATTTGATTACAACTTAATTAGTATAACTTTCGTTCATACAAATAAGTCTCAAATCAAGAATCAAAATACTAAACAAAAGCTAGCATTAAGTATAAAATCATTCAAGCTAATCATAGAAACTGATAAATTCATAAAGCAAAAGTTACATTGATACAATCATACTACAATATTTATCAAAATCCCAACAACAAGAGGATTAGAAATCCATCTTATAAGAGAATCTCAGAGGCAAGGTTTAGACGCTTACCATGACACGTTCTCACGCCATCATGACAGCGGCCCGCCAAGCTTCCTCAATCTCCTGGCTCCTTCACCGGCCTCCTCTTTGTTGCTAAACTAACCTAAGCTTTAAAATACAAATGTAAATGTAAAAGAATGAGTCTTGTGGTGGAAGAGGGATGTATGAGGGATGTATATCTTGAATGGCATGGCCTCCTCTATTTATAGGCAAAATTCGAGGGCATCGTTTAGCGGTTTGGGCACGCTGCTGAGCGATTTAAGTGTCACCGCTGAGCGATATTTGTACTTCCGCTGAGCGATTTGGTCTTCTCCGGTGGCTACAGCTGGTAGCAGCACCGACTTGTCAGGGCGGCGCCAGCTGGCATCATAAATGCGCCGGCTGCAAGTGTCTCCTGTGGGTACGATCGCTGAGCGGCCTGGGGTACATTGCTCAACGGTCCTTGTCGTATCTGCGCTGAGCGATATGTGGTTACCGCTAAGCGGTTTCTTCTGATTTCATCTTTTAGCTTCGTTTTTCCTCTTTTGCCCTTTGCTCCATTCTTCTGGGATTATTCTTTAATTAATTATGCTTGCATCCATCTTTACGAATATATTATAAAACCTACAAAAGTGGGGAATTTAGTTAGATAATTTATTAAAACATACGCAAATAAGTGTCATTTTTATAGTTGAAAATTGTGTAAATTGGGCACTTATCATGTATCTTAGGATAGCGTTCATTAGTAGTAATAATAATAATTTCATATAGGTTGTTAAGTTGTCAATCAAACGATCGTGTAATTAACAAGTAGTTTACCTAGTTGAGTCACATTCATATCTCTCCTAGGGATTGATTAACCTATGACTAGTGTACTGCAGTTGCGGTCCTATGAACAAGTCTTAATCCTAAGCATCAATTGCCTTAACCTAGAATTGCCCTAACTCCAATCGACGTTAGCTCAATTCCCTTACCAATTTAGATTCACTTAATCAATAGATTTCATTTTACCTAAATTAAAACTCTAAGAATACATGAAACATGCATTGTAGTGACACGCAAACCTAGAATTTATACAAATCATGCATATTCATCTCAGCATCATTACGACAAATACACACAATCAAGCAATTTTATCAAAGATAACAATTTGTCGATTGACAAACATAATCAAAGATAGAAGAAAAGAGAAGAGAATTGATAACCAAAATATGAAATTAAATCAATAAACAAACCTCACAAATCCTTAGATCCTTGGGTTAATCCTTGCACATGTAGAAGCATACACCTCTATTGATGAAGGTTGCAAGAAAATAGAATGGAGAAAGAAAGAAAAATCAATCCTAATCCTAAAACTAAAGGTGTTGAATGATAAGAGAGAGATACATGACAAGAGATATGCCACCCTCACTCAAAACAATCCTAATTTATGTAAAAACACTGTTGAAATTAGGTTTGCAAGTCTAATTCTTGTCAGGCGGCATTATGGTGAGTCTTGTAGCGCTCTTTTATGCACTGCAGTGGTTTGTTACTTGAGCCTCCTTTGCTGTAAAAACGTCAGGCCGTTGCAATGCATAAATGAGTACTACAGCAGTCTCTAGAGACTCAATTTCTGATTTAAGCTCCTTGCACTTCCTTTGCACCAATACTTGATTCCTATGACTCTAACAACTCAAACAAGAGAAGTTAAAAGCATAGTCTACTCAAGATATATAAATACTTAAAATATGTGCCTTAAATCACATATTTTCCAATTACACAGAAAGAGCATAAATGTGCAAGTAATTAAACTTTTAAATGACACATTTTAAGTCTGCATTGTTCAATTATGGAGGGGTGAATTGGGGCATAAAAATTCCCCTATCAAAATACCCCACACTTAAACAATTGCATGTTCTCATGTAAACATTACTAGAAAAATGCTCTCTACCGATGAATTTTATCGACCGATATATCGACGAATTTTGTGTCAAAATCCGTCGCTAATGGTTTTTTTTTAACTCTGGACATGAAACATGCCAAAGTTACTGGCATATGTCAAATTCATCGTCATTTTCGCCATTAAAGTAGCACCAAGTTGTGGCAATTAATTACCGACAGATATATCTGTCGCTAATTATAATTTTTTAAAATTATACAGGACATTACTGACAGATATATCCACCGGTAATTTATTAATTTTTTAAAAAAAAATTTACAAGACTTTTGATGAAAGCCAAATGTACTTGTTTGTTCAAGGCGTTTGTCAGACGCTTAATTTGAACTTTCAGTCGTTTCAAAATAATATATCCTTCTTTACGGCTTTCAGATCCACAAGGGACCCGATTGCAGTATAGTCGGGTATAATCCTATCCACAGGGAGTTGCAAAAATACATTTCTTGAGTTTAGTTAATTAAACAATGAAGTGAAGGATTTGGTAAATTGTTTGATATTTAAGTAAGTAAATAAATAAACAACATAAAAGTAAATAGGCAACAAATCAGAGGTAGATCCGGAAGCTTGTTGGGAATTGAATCATACCATAGTTTCATGCATCCAGTTACTTATTACATAGAACTATCGTTTCATTGATTGCCCGCCACCAGTTCTTAACTTGTTCATTGCTTCCGCACATGACAAGATCACAGGTTTCCTTTGTTAAACTGTTACTTTCGCACACAAGCTTAACAAAGTACGCCAGCGTTATTCCAGATGTTAAAACGGCTAACCTTTATTCCAGTTATGACAACAAGATTAGATGAAATGATTTAGTTCCGACTCTAATGATTGTAACTATCGTTCACAATGTTCAAGTCTCGGATCTAGCTTAGCATAGCGATATTGGTCTTAACTTGGTTATGACTTAATTAATATAACTTCCGTTCATACAACTAAGTCCCAATTTAAGAAGCAAGACACTAAACAAAAGCTAGCATTAAGCATAAAATCATTCAAGCGAATCATAAGAAAATAATAGATTCATATGCAATAGTTACATGGATACAATCATACTACAATAATGATCAAAATCCCAACAACAAGAGGATTACAAATCCATCTTACAAGAGAATCTTAGAGGCAAGGTTTAGACGCTTACCATGACACGTTATCACGTTATCACGCTATCATGACAGCGGTTTGCCAAGCTTCTTCGATCTCCTGGCTCCTTCACCGGCCTCCTCTTTGTTACTAAATTAACCTAAGCTCTAAAATACAAGAGAATGAAGTATTTTGTGGGGGAGAGGGGTGTATGAGGATGGTTTTCAAGAGTGCCTCGTGTAACAGCCCGACTTTTTCCCTTCACTAAAATGTCACATAATAAATAATTAAGAATATATTAATAAGAAAAGATAAAATAAAATAAAATAAAAAGTTCAGTATTAATTTTAATCCCTGTAATATTAGTTAAAAATAATAATTTTGCAATCTCATGGCGTCCAGTGACGTTCGGGTCGGTATTAGGTTATTGTTAGAATTTAATCATGACTCAAAGGAGTCTGTAAAATATACTAATATGAAAATAAATTCGAGAATATCTCTACAAAGATTTAATTATTAATAAGAAAAATTAATAGGTCACAACGGTATGTCCGAAATATTTTTAGGACTTTCGGACATAAATAGTTAATGAGCGAACACGACCGAAAACACACAGAGAAAAATAAGGATGGCCAAGGGCCACCAATTTTACCCCCACGGCAGCCCTCACCCACGAAATACACACACACACACAAAAGCGTTCTCCATTTTCTTCACTTTGCAATTTCTAACTATGTTAACCTAAAGCTCACCAAAGCTCTTCCACTCAAATCCATCTTTGCCTTGATTTTATTCCTCTAATTTCACACACATAACTAAGGCAAATAACAAGGAGCAACCGTGGTTATTCTTCTCTTCACTTGGAGAAAGAAAAACCTAAGTTCCATAACTCCATCATTTCAATTTGTTGCACTCCTTGGCAAGAAGACTCAAGCAAGCAAGCAAAGCTTAATTTCATCCTTCCTTCATCATCAACAAGCTCTTTAGGAGGTGGGTAACTCTAGTTCTTACCTCTTTGATGGAGGATGATGGTTTATGTGATTATGTGTATGTGTGATGATTCTTGGAATATATGCTAATGTATGTTAGAAATTATGTAGGGCTTAGAAAGATGATTCTGAAGGGTCTTGTGACCTGGATTAGATAGGATTATTATGTGTGAAATATGTGTGAAAACTCAAGAAGGTGCCATGGGAGAAAGAGGAAGAAAATGGGAGAAAATGATGCATTCGGTTTTCAGTTTCGCCCAGTGACCGCTGAGCGGCCTCTGGCGCTGCTGAGCGGAATGCATCAAGAATTTTCAAACGTGAACTACAGAGCGCTGAGCGGAAGGCGGTTACCGCTGAGCGGTCTGCAGTCCACCATGGATAAGGATAAGGATCGGAAGATATTTTGCTTAAAGGATAAAGTCGGTGGAGATATTTTAAAAAGTTGTCAGACCGCTGAGCGATGGGATTCTTACCGCTGAGCGATAAGATTCCTACCGCTGAGCGGACATGTTTGAAGCGCTGAGCGCGAGAGCTCAAACCGCTGAGCGAACAGTAGTTTCCGCTGAGTGGCCTGAGACCAGAATGTCTTATGGAACCCCTCTTGAGGCACATAATCTGATACTTAATGCTATAGCTATGCTTGATGACTGAAACATCTGAAATCTATGCAGTATGTGGATATGTGAAGTATATGCCGTATGTGAACATGTGAATTACATGTAGGATGTGATATAATATGTAGCATTCCATGCATTCATGATAAGCCAAGTGTAAAAGGATTAGAAATAACTATGAGATAAGGAAAGATTCTGAAATGAACCATAGGAAACAAGTCATGACATGCTGCAGGTATAGAAAAGCCAGAAATGCTGAAATACTGCTGAACAATGCTAAAAAGGCTAAATGCCAAATGCTGAAAGGCTAAATGCCACATGCTGAAAATTCTAAGGCCGTGATCACGAGAGCCAAACCATGATCCCACTTCAGGAGGTCAAAGAAACATCCTGAATATGGAAGCCCACTACAGGTGGTGTCGATATGGCATACTTGGAGGTGTGCGGTTACCACGCCTTTGCATTGTCGAAATGGGGCAAGCTAAGGTGGGGGTACAATATCCGCCCATTGCCGAGGGGTCCCGAGGGGCACACGGCAGGTGGAAGCCCACCGCAGGGGTCAATAGAGGACCACCTGAAGTACGAGGTTATTCCGTCATAGTATTGTCAAAAGAGGGCAATGCTATGGTGGGAATAACATATATTCCAAAACCCAGGTTCATTCTGACGATTCTGTTATGCAAGAGCACAGATATTGTATGATTCTTCTATTAGATACATGAGTATATGTAATACATGATTCTACTGTTATGATTCTGTTATGCATGAGTATATATAACGTATGATTCTGCTTTTATGTAAGTACCGTCAAGAGAACGCTCGAGACGGCTACATATGTAAACGTAATGTTAAGAAGCATGAGAACGTAGTAAGCAAGAGTAGTTCCCCTATCACTTAGTAATGTAGATAAAGCCGTTCAGAACTTAGGCCAGACAATAATCAGTAGGATGTTAGTATGTATGCACACTTAGAAATCTCTGAGCGGCCTGAAGTCCGACCTAATATGAGACGAGACTCAGGAACTAAAGTTATTTCCACTGAGAACCTACCGTTCTCATTCCCACTGCCTTATGACTTCAGGTACTGATGATGATTCCTACTTTGAGGATGCTGACGAGCCGCTAGCAGAGCCATGAGCGGCCATGATAGGAGCTGGACTTAGAGAGCAGGATGTCAGAATTTTGCCAAGGGCATACTGAGTAGTATTCCAGTAGCCCTTATATTTTGATGTTATGTATTTTGGATTCTGTATATGGTATTTTAGTTTATGTACATGTTATGTGTATCTTACTTATTGTATATACAACTATGTGACGGATATGATGAACCACATCGATGTATATTGGATGCTTTACTACTATACTGTTATATGCTTTGTTATATTTGTTCTTTCCAACGCATGAATCTATTTTAGTAATTATTCAATGCAAATGAAAAGTTTAAAATTGGTCCCTATTTTCTTAAGCAACTATTTCCGAAAGATAACTATGGACTAAGGTATTCCAACCAGGTAGAAAACAACCTAGTGAGCATTGTTTACTACGTACGGATAAACAGTTAGCTAGGGTGTTTCACCTCGGCCCTCCTATTTATAAGCAAAATCTGGGTGGCTTCGCTCAGCGGTTTGAGTACTACCGCTGAGCGATTCTGGCGGTATCGCTAAGCGGCTTGTACTTTATCGCTTAGCGGCGTCATCATTTCACGCGGCTTAATAAATGCACCGGAAGCTTTTGCAGGGCGGCATCGCAGTCCAGGCTGGCTCCAACTGGCGCAATTAATGCGGCGGCTGCAAGTGGCTCCGGTGGTCCAATCGCTGAGCGGCCAGGGTGCAATCACTGAGCGGTCATGTCCTTATGCGCTGAGCGATTCTTTGTTTACCGCTGAGCGGTCCTTCGCTGATTTCCTCTTTAAGCTCTTTTCCACTTTTGCCGCCTTTTGCTCCATTCTTTATGGGATTCTTCTTAATTAATTATGCTTGCATCCATCTTACAAAATATATTATAAACCTACAAAATAATGGGGATTTCAGTTAGATAATCCTTTAAAACATAAGCGAATAAGTGCCTTTTTAATAGGTCAAAATTGCGTAAATTGGGCACTTATCAACTTTACTAATGAATATATTTGTCGGTAATTTATTAAATTAAAAAATATTTAATTAAAGTTAAAGTTGATGCCACTAATTTTTAAAGGTAATTTATTAATTTGTTGACCTTAACACCATGCTTATTAAGCAATTGCTTGACAACTTCTCTAGTAAGGTTAAAGTTGATGCCATCAGGATTAGAATGCCCCATATGTTGTTTTGTCTAATCCCATGTAATTTGGCATCAACATTTTGTTCTACCTTATCAGAAATGGTTGTCCATGATTCCCATTGCCCTAAGCAAAAGTCTATTTACCCTTTGTTCTAATTATGCATTATTAGTCTCGAGTAGTGGTCTTAACACATTTACTAAGTGTTGTGTCATTCAATTTATAAACTCGTGATCTCTTACTGTGGCCACTTGTTGAGATATAACCAATGATTCGATTGTATGAGTTAGTGAAATTGAAGGCAATGCTCTCTACATTTGAGGAAAAATAGGCCCTATCTCAATTTGCCTACTAGTTGATATGATGGGATTTGTCATTGACATATTTCCTATTAGAGGTCTAACATTTGGGTCAACATCTCTCCCTAAACCAAACTGACCCAAATAAGGTCATTGCACACTATCTAAATGATTCAATGTTTGACCACCCCTATCGATATATTATATGGATTTTTCTAAAATTGTGCCAATACTTTGACCTCCTTGTGTATTATTCTTCGAAGTAGGGTATGTTTGAGGAAAATATAAATAAGTTGCGAATGGAATGTAAGGGTGTTGATATAATGTATTGGGAGTTTCTAAAGGTATATACCCTAGGGGTGTATATCCTAGTGGTAAACCATACATTGGCCAAGTTGTAGTTACAGAGGTTGAGACAAGGTGACTCGTAATACCAACTTCAAAACTAGGATGTATGTCATTTGGCCTTAGCACTGTTTCACTGCTAATTGGATTATTATCCGTTTCACCTTGCATAATTTCATCAGAAGGGGACCTCAACATACTTGAAGAAATTTCTGTCCTGTTACACAATCGCACATGAGACTTGGACCATGTTTAAAACATTACCTTTCACACCTGGTCCCACTGAGATTGCCAATTTGTTTCGCTTGTATTTTGGTATCAAGAAAACAAATAAAATTGATAAGCGTTTATTTCATGAATCTTAATTCGGGGAGTAGAAATGCCTCCTCAAAGAAAGTTCTCAAGTTCTAGAAAGGATAATCTAATCTTTCAAAATATGCAAAATTATAAAGAAATTCAATCGATAAAAGGAATTTGATCAAAGTGTCTTGTGTGAAAAAACCAAACAAAATATAAACCGTATAACAAGAAATACGAAGGACATATAAACTAATATAGATCACTAACTTGCTATAAACTACTCCTAGAAAAAAAATAAACATACAAGTTTGGAAGACGTACTCAAAGTAATCTCCAAAATGACTCTTGTATCAGTGTAATGAGTGTAATCAGATTATGTTTGAGTAATTATTTTCCAATCCCTACAAATGAGACTTCATCCTATATTTATAGATGAAAAAGATAGTTTTCTTGTGTAACACCCCTGCTAACTGCCCACGCCATGGTAGTAAGCAATGCTCATAGGGTTGTTATCTGTTGTGTTTGGGGTACTTATAGCCCCTTCTTTTAACTTTGCAAATATTTCTTACGCAAAAATATGGATCCTTTTGAAAATCGTTTGTTTGCTTTATCAATTTGTAAACTAGGAGCTGTGTGTGTTCAAGGAATTATATAGATATGCAAGCAATATAGTCAAACCAGACTTAAGTGGTCATCGATAACACGGTGTAAAATATATACATACATTTATGGTTACAGATACCAGTACGTGGTCCAAAAGACAACCACACAGTGGATTAGTAATATATAATATATTTAATGCACATACTCGTTAATGGTCTGGCTAGACAATCTAACTGTTTCACACTACAAAACAATAATCGCCTTAATGCGTAGGTAGAAATCCTGCTATTGCGCTGGCTATGTCCTGCTGCGACCAACCATCGTCTACCATATATTGGCCTCGTCGATCCACTCGCTTTGTACGCCTAAAACCATAACGGAGTGGGGGTGAGAACTCCTCGTCCTTAGTGGTAATCCTTAGCTCTACCTATCATTTCATTTTCTCAGTTATGGTCTAGGCCACTCAGGAGATCTCTAAGTGTTCATGCATACTAAACTCCTGTTGAATTATTATCTTTGTCTAGGTCCTGAGTAGCTCTATCTAGTTTACTAGGTGATCGGGGATCTAATCTTGCATTACTTACTTCTAGGTAATCGCGCTTTCTATTCCAGACTGTCACATACTCACGTAACTTAACCATAGATACTCGTACCCCTACCATGTACACAAGCAATCATTCATCACATATCTTATGCATACAAGGCTCTTTTACACCTTTTTGTCAGGCTCCCCTGACCTTATGCTCCCCCCTGTCAGTACTCCTGACGGGGTCGTGTACTCTTACACATTATGTCGGTCCCCACCTCGTGTGGGCTCTGTCTGTCCAAACCTCCTCGTACACTGCGGGATCGATCGTAATCCCCATGGTAGTGTATGACCTACCTTTTTTGTCTGTTCTTCAAGGCAACAAGACACCACCCCCTTACCAGGTGGTGAGGGCAGCCTTTGTGGCATAACCGGAAGCAGATCATACACATACTGCACTGTTTTTCTATCTGGTGACACCTCTATGTCGGAAGGTTTATCTCGGTTTTCTAATATAATGTCTCTCTCTTTATCCGGTGACACCTCTGTGTTGGAAGGTCTGACTCGGTTTCTCTGACACCATCTCTCTACACTCGCTCCCTATGTTCAATTATGATCTTTAGACATTAGGTGATTACCCTCTAATGATCTAAGGTTGTCCTAACACCTGCGTGACAACCACGTCCTCATGATGCACATGCTCTCTATTATTCTTACATACAAACTATATAAATAAGCGCTTATTGGAACATGTGAGGCCTCGAGACTGCTTCAATTACTCAACCCTTGGCCAGGGTTAGCTTAGGAACCTAAGGCTTCCCAGGTCGCTCAGCGGTCCCTAGAGGCCACTCAGCGCCCTCAGGCCTTCTTAGGTTACTTGGCCACCCACGTCTAGGGTTGTATGGGCTAGGGGGGTTCAGGCTGCTCAGAGATCCCTGGAGACCGCTCAGCGCCCTGAGCGTGACTTAGGGTTACCCCTTTGTTATTTCACCTTTCCTGCAAACCATTTCCATGCCCACTTCTTGGGGCTTCACCACAAGTTCCAACAACCACAACACAACAATATTCAGCTCAAAACAAACATAAAACCATTCATGAATCAAAAACCCTAGTGTCTAGCACATAATACACGACACTTTCCTAACATCACCTATTATCATACAAGCAATCAAAGCTCACCAAGGTGGAGAGCAAGCTTAGGTTTACCCACCTTATTAGAGTCTTGTGGATGGGTAAGAGGGTAGGACAAGGTTTCCCACGAGTGTGTGGCTTTCCTGGCTAGTTTTCTGGTTTTCGGCAGCGTAACGGCAGGGTCTCGAAACGGAACGAATTTGAGCAGAGACTAGGAAATGAGAAAGTGTGGAAATGAAGAGCTATGGAGGCCTATTTATAGCCCTCAAGGCCGTGTGGCCTTGGCCATTCTTGGCCACAAATTAATTTTGGAAAAAGAAATGGAAGAATAAAATAAAATAAATGGATAAGAATGATGAGTCATGTTGACTTTTTGACCAAAAATACTTGGTCCACATAAGGAAAGAGAAAACGTGAGAGAGAAATAGAAAGAGAGAGCCATGGGGTGATTGCCCTTGGCCATGGGGCCCACTTTTCAGTCCGATTTGGTCATGTTTGGTCGTACGTTGTCCGGGTGCTTTACGTACGGCTTCTCATGCATACTACTCAAATTCATCATTAAACTAGTCTATTAACTTCTATTAAGTTAACAAAATATTATGATTATAAAAAACCATGATCAATATGTAGGAATGGTAATGAGTATCCATGAGTACGAGTCCATGTCCCCACTACTACTTATACTCGTTTAATATTTTGTTATTTGTACCTATATCGGTACTCATCATGGTATCTATTACCTGTACCTGTCAGGATTTGAATCCTCATAAATATCCGTGAATATCCATGAGATTTATCAAAAATTAAAAAAATTACTATCAAATATAATATATTACAATATTACTACTAACAAATCACAATTTAAATTAACAAAATACGTATTAAAATTCCAATGACGTTAGCAAATAAAAATGAATAAGGGTTTTTTGTTTTTATTTTTATATAAGTAACGATATTTACCTAACTTTATATGTTAACGAATAATTAACAGGTATCCATAAGTCAAATATATTAATTCTTGTATCCATATTTACTAGTAAACGAATACAAATATGTATGATCGTGAATATAAAAATTATGAATATACTTGTATCTAGATAATATTTATGATATCTAAGTATATGGATATTTATGTCATCTCCATGAATATGATTGAATAGGGAAAGTTTGAACCTGTGGCTCAGTTTGATTTAAGCTACGCTTTCGCTTTGATAACAATAAAGAAACTGAAAGGTCTTAATGATTGGTTTATCTTGAGGTAGAAATTTTGAGCCCTTGATTGGTTTATCTTGAGGTAGAAATTTTGAGCCCTTGATGTTCCATCTTTCTTTCGTTTCAATGGTCTACTACTTGGCAGCATGTGGGCCCAACTTTTATACATTGATATTACCAATCAGCCTACAAACTGCTCTGACGCTTGCACGCACATTTATATACACGTATACACGCACACACATTCATTGGCGACGCAAATTTTCAAAACCCTGTCAACGTGTTTGGAATTTGGGTTACAGATTAATTTCGCTAACAAATGTCTTAAACACTTGTTAATAAAATATATTATCTTCCTTCATTTACTAGTAAATATCATTTTAAAATTTAACGTATTTAAATATAAATTATATTTTGATATATTGAATTAATAATATTATATTTACACGTTAGAAAAATGACACTAATAGATAGAGAGCATAAATAATAATTTTGTATTAAAAATAGTGAAACTTGTACATATATTTTTAATGATATCAAATGCTTTAGAAATTTAAAACTTCTTATTTTAATTTCCTTAATCAAATGTCTTTAGAGCATCTTCAATGGATGTCTTAAGAATTCATATTTTGGCATCACTCTTGCAACATTGTTGCCACATCATTGATGAGCATAATAAATGAAAGTATTTTAAAATCAACTTTGGTTTTAATTATGACTCCATGTTAAATAGGGTTTTTAATTATCATGTTTTTATAATAAATAAATAAATGAAAAAGGTTATCATATGATATATGTTATGATATATGTCATATAACTAATAGTAGAATGTAAGAGAGATGAGTCTCTCTTGAGAGATTTTGACTACTTTTTTTCTTATTTTGTTAAAGTGGGAATCCCTTTTTTCTTGAAACACATGACATAGCCGAATGACCAAGTGTACTAGGGAAAAAAGGTATTCTGAGACAGTGCTCAAAATAGCCAAAAAAAATGGGGTGTTACAAAATTGGATATCGAATGATGAAGAAAAAAGCTCAACAAAACAAATAATGTTGCATGATGATGAATTTGTAAAATACGAATAACGATGATGAGAATGACGATCACGAAAATGAAGAAATCGATATATGGTAAAGAATGAATGAAGATTGCTTGAGAGCTCGTTTAGTTATGTTGAAGCTATATGATGCCAAATTGCATGTGTGAGTGCAAATCTCATTTTTCCAATTATGATAGCAAATACGGATTACAATAAATGAGCATTCTCTTAGTAAAAATGTGGTGACATATTATTTAGTGTACACCAATCATTTTTATTATATAAATTCGGCCACAAAAGCAAATCATAATTGTAGCGACCACACTATTAATTGCCAGTGCTGTGAGTATCGATATTGAACATTTGCTGCCCCTGAATAATGATGCAGAGATCTTACAATTCATCAGTTCAAAGAATCTAACTCTTCCTAGTATATGGCTGATATGCATCCTACCGGAACTTATATGGAAAGAAAACCGAGAGAGTAGTAGCAGAATTATAAAATAAAGGGTTAAATATGTTTTTAGTTTTTGAAGAATTATAAATTGTGTTTTATTTTTGAAATTTTTTTGTTAAAAAATAGTTTCTAACAAATTTTTTTAGTAGAATTTAGTCCTTGCCATTTAGTTGATTCGTTAATTGATGACATGATAGTTAACTTGGTCACATGTCCACATAAAATACAAAATTTGTAATTTTTCAAGGATTAAAAACATATTTAACCTGACGAGCTGTCTAAAAATTCTTTATATAATTTTTTTATACATAAATAACTTTTACGAAAGACTAAAAAGTAAGACCTCTAGAAAAATGAAAAATACTAATGTCAATTAAGTTAGAGTTCATTCATATAAAAATAATAGATTTAATGTTCAACACTTTAATTTTATTAATTGATTTTATCTTTTGCCTTAACAACATTTTTAATACAATATAACTTTTGTTATACATCGATAGCACTAAAGTTTAAACTCTTTATTTCATGCACACTATCTTAGTTCCTTAGCGTTGGAATATTTTTGTGGCTTACAAGTTACAATATAACTGAGTTGTTAAATGTTGATTCATACCGAGCAAAAGGAAAATGCTCTTCTATATATCTTGCTCTTGAAACTTAAAGAGAGCATAAGAATGAAGTTTGCATGAACTTGATTATAGATGTTGAGTGAAAGAAAGAGACTGCATCAATTGGCGCTTTGCTAGCCCCATCTTTTTATTTTCATACTGTCCACAAAGTCCAAAAATGAACACACATTTGTCCACGTTCTCAAGCTGAAGGAATACCCCTTCCCCACCATATTGGCTTGAGAATATAATCATTTTACTACAGCTGATCCTGAATCCCCATTATAACCACTTGTTGCAAACAATTTTGGGTATTGTCAGCAACTCGTATCTCAAAGGGTATTGTCAACAACTCGTATCTCCGAGGGAATCTGAGAACTTCTTGAGATGATGAAGGTAGTCGTCAATCGTTGTTCCGAAGTATGCACCTCGGTCCACTCTCTGGGTCCTGGAGCTTCAAGGTCTTTGATGGAGTCTTTGGACTCGCGTTGTGGTGGGTACCTGCAAACACTCCAATGCTCAAGTAAGCAAGGGTTTAAGAGAGTATAGTAAGTAATAATCAGATGGTCTTTCATATCTGGGGTATGTGTTATTATATAGTTGGGGTGGTTGAGGTTCTTCTGTGTGTCGCGGTGGTAGGAGAACAACTCGTATCCGTGTGTTGCGGTGGGAGGAGAGGATCTCGGGCCTGCTGAGCCTGAGAAGGTGGGAGGAGAGGATCTCAGAGCTATTGGACCCGGGAAGGTGGGAGCAGAGGATCTCGGAGCCGTTTGAGGGCTCGCGAGTGTCTGGTCGTATTGGGTCGGTCCGTGGACTATTGGGTCTGGGTCTTGGGGTGGTTAATATGGGCTTTTATGGCCCTATCCGTAACAATCGTAGTAGGTAATCTTGAGCGATGATGGTGGTACTTGTAAAAGACATTTTGATGCCCAAGTCAGTATATTTTTGTATATGAAGTAAATAATGATTAGAACTTTTCATACTTGGTCAAGAGCAAAAGCCCTCCTATAAATACTATGAGAGCCTTCAATAGTTCTGTCGAGGCATCTTGTAACTACAACCATTACTCAACCCACATGTAATTATGTCTCATAATCACATGTTTATGATAGTGAGTAATGGTTGTTTCAGCCGTGTGTTTGACAACGACTATTTGAGTAATAAATTTGTCATTATTATCTTTGGGTGTTATGATCATAAGTCATCTCAGACTCTGATCAAGCTATATCGGGATCATGAGATCCAACAAAAATTTACAAGTTTGAACCGTAATATAACCCTTTTAGCAAGCATGTGAAGTGAATCGCATGTTGGGTATATGAGATAGATATGATTTTTTTTTGTGTTTTGAGATTCACTCTTCCAAATATGAGAAAATTCATAATGCTTCATAGAAACTCGTGTGACTAATGTGACAATTTTGTGCAGGGATGGCAGGGTGGTAAAATTCCGTTATACCCTTACTTTTCTTTGCAAAATTACGCGACTACCCTGGTCTTTCAATTTTCCCGCAGAGGAAGAAAATAACTTCTCCCACACTTCATTCAACTTCCCCATGCTTCATTCAAACCCCTTCATATAACTGTTCTCTATCCTAACCCCTTTTCGTCCTCCTCATTCACTTAATTTCTTTCTACAACTATTTGCATGATGGGGTTTCCAAATTTTCATCTTTGCTTGCGTCCTTTGTTTCATCCTTCTTTAAGTCATTCCTGTCATTTCTCCTTGCACCATCTCAAGTATCCTTTTTTTTCAGTTTTATTTCCTTGAGTATGCTTTGATAGAAGCTAGGGAATTTTAGGATCATGCTAGTTTTGTGACATTTATAGGTACATGCGTATTGCTTTATGGGTTTCAAATGATTTTTGGATTTTCTAGATTTTTGGGTTTCTGAAACTCAAATACAATGTATGCTTTGGCTTTGATGAAATTTGTTGTTGGCTTTGATGAAATTTGGCATTTACCATACGAATCAACATATAACTTAACAAATATATCAAGGTGATATGAGATAGTGGTGTGGCGGCTTAACCCGTGATAGATAACCTAGATATTGGGAGGAACCATCGGGTTAAATACATCATACCTTGTCATCTCTTTGTTTATGTCAGATATGTATAACCTTAGGATATGATTCCCCCTCTTTTCCTTGTTAGGCATCTTATGGCAAGACCAATTTGCCTTAGATTTTGTCACTTATGCTGCTTTGAAAATGTTGAGAAGTATGGTTGGGTCAAAAGAGAAGTATTGGAGATGAAATCCGACATGGATGATATTGTTGTCAACTGCTTCGACCTATTGGGAGGAATGAGTAAAAAAAAGAGTTTTCTAGAGAATTCATTACTATGCTCACTTTTGAGAATGAATGAATATGTTTTGCTTATGGAGATGGTGAGGTTTCCTTTTATGTATATGTGTAAAGCTTTTCTTAATCTTATCAGATTAAAACTTCCCTTCATTGATTTTGAATTGTCCTTCCAAGAAGTCACTGGACTTGCTCCTTCCTAACTCCACCCTAATAGTTGGGTCTTCGTTTTGACCTTTGAAACCTTGTGTGGTTATGTCGAATTGTCTCCCACCTAGAATGTACTTTTTATCCTCTTACAATTTTACAAGTCAACCAATTGATTGGAGGGTTGGGTTTCTCTCAAGGGACATCCAAAGATAGCTTAGTTCAAACTCTTTGAGAGCTCTTTTCATGTCTTCAAAATTTGTTGGTTTAAAGTTTATATGAAAGAAGGTGTCAAATCATACTTCTTTGATATCCATGGGGAGCCTAGGTTTTCATTTTGTTGGAATAAGAATTATTCATTTCCTAACCCGAGTCCCGACATGCTTGATTGGGAAAGAACTTTCACCCAATGCATTGTAGATGTCTTCCACAACACAGGAGACTTAATAGTAATCAAAGCTCTTCTTTGGGAACTTCAAAAGAAAAAATAATATTTTGGTAGGTGCAACCCATATTCTGATTTATTTTTTTTTTTGCATATCCCTGTTTCTTATTATCTCAGTATATCTCTTGTTATCTCGTTGTCAATATCCTTATCTTCCTATTTTTTGTAGTTGAAATGGCATGAAAACTTCTCAGCTTTACCGATATCAAGGCCCTGAATTTGGCTTCTATCGGTCCTGAAAAGTTATCCAACTCCTCCACTAGCCTATCTCCTTCTCCTAACGGAATTGTTCTGGATAAGAGAAGGGAAAACAAAAGAAATAAGGTAGCTGATATTGACATTGTGAACATCACTGAGTTACCATGAAGCAAGGGCAAAGAAATTGAGAAGGATTTCATCATTGGCTGAGATATGGAGCATTCTCATATAGTCACTGACTTATTTTCTTATCAGAACAAGGTTTATCTTAAAGATAAGCCCCGATCCGACACGCTACTTTTCGATCTCTGTTCCAGCCCCAAAAGCACACTCATTTTTCAATAGCTTTTCGATGATGCGTCATCACTAGAGGATCGCTTGAGTCAGCTGACTCTGGAATCTTACTCTTCCGAATAAACTTACGAGAAAAAAAATAGAAAGTTTGANACAACTTCTACACTACCACCCATTACCACCAATGCAATCTCCAAACTCAAAAACTAACCCAAAATCACGAGCTCAGATCTAGTATTTTTAGTGGCTAACGCTTGGCCCGTCTGTCACTACCTTTGCCCCAACCTTTGCCGACAACGTATCTCTAACTTGCATATCTCCAATCGCTGCGACACCGAGCTCGAATATGGCATTTTTGGAATGGAGGATGGGGAAATGAGGAAGAAAGGGTGAGTTAACAACCACATGTGTTGTTGTGACATATCAAACAGAGAGAGGGATGAACAGGGAAAATGGCGAAAAAGTTCAAGGACCTATGAAGGGCTTTTTTTTTGTTCAAGGACCTATGTGAGCAATGTAGAAAAATTCAGGGACCTATGTGGGCATTCCTCGTTATAACAATTATAACTCTGCACAATTATCATTAGACAATATGTATAAATATCTTAACATTATTACCCTTCTTTTCAAATTCTCACCTACCTTAAAGTGTTCGTATTCTCATAAAGTGAATAGAATCTCAATCTTTATCTCAGATCAAGAATGTCGATACTATATCATTTGACATACTTGTTTATTCGAGTTTAAAGACTTTATAATATTTATCTTGGAACAGAAGTGTCAATACTATATTGTATGAAACATACTTGCTTATTCGAGTTTTAAGATAAAATTTTATAATCTTTATCTCGGAATAGAAGTGTCAATACTATATTGAATGACATACTTGCTTGTTTGAGTTTTAAGATTTTAGACTTGTCTTTTTTCATCACCGTACTTATTGGAGTCCCAGATAAGTCGAGTGTTGACTATAGATATTTATTATGACTAAAATAAAATATGCATGATATAACACAAAATTAACCAAAAATAAATCCTTTATTCCTTTTATCAAATAAAGGGTGGACTTCGTTAAAACCTTTTCAAGAAAAACCTCCCATGAGGATACAAATTTAACAGCGGAAAGAGTACCCTAGCATACTTACAGATAAATTTCTTCAAATTACAAATATTGCACATTCAGGGTATCTCAGAATCTGACATGTGTCCTAATCGATATGCTCCTTTTCCTAGCATTTCCAGAACCCTATAAGGTCCTTTCCAATTGGCATCAAGTTTCCCATGATCAGGTGGAAGTGGTCCTATGTTAACTCTTCATAAAACCAAATCTCCTTATTTGAATTCTCTATGCTTGGGCCTAGAGTTATACCTCCCTGTCATTCACTACTTCAAAGCTTTTTCTCTAAGATGTGCTCTACCTCAAATTTCTTGAACCAACTCGACTTCCATACTCAATTTCATTGTGTTTTCTTCCTCTTTACAAAAGATACCCATAGATTGTCTTAATGGATTTCTAAAGGAATCATAGCATTGGATCCATAACACATTTTGAATGAAGAATCTTGAGTATTTGATGTGGGGCAGTCCTATATGACCACAGGACATGGGATAATTCTTCTGCCCATCGTCCCTTCAAGCCATCCAAATGTTTCTTCAATCCTCAAAGAATAACCTTATTAGCTGCCTAAACCTGCCTATTTTCTTAACGATGTACCACCGAAGTGAAATGCTGCTTGATAATTAATCCACATGCAAATTCTTGAAAAATTTTGTCAATGAACTACATTCCATTGTCTGTGACAATGGATTCAAGAATTCCAAAATGAGTTATTATATTGTTCCATAGGAACTTTTGAACCCTAGTTGCAATAATGCAAGACACAACTTTTGCTTCCGCCCATTTGGTGAAATAATCATTTGCCACAATGATATATGTTGCCTGCACTGTGGACAGTATGAATGGACTGAGAAGATCAGTTCCCCATTTTGCAAATGGCCACGGGGCACTTATGGTCATCATCTCTTCTGATGGAGAAACATAGAACGGAGAATGATTTTGACATTTCTCAAATTTTTTGGCAAAGTTTAATGAATCAGCTAATAAATTAGGCTAATAGAATCCTGCTCGTATACTTTAAATGCCAAATTCTTCCCCCAAGCTGACTTCCACAAGATCCCTCACGTGCCTCTTCTAATGCTAATTGTACTGCTTTAGGCTTAGGCATTTCAGTGGAGGTTGTACCCGACTTCTCTTATACAACTAGTCTGAGATAATTGTAAAGTGTGCTGCTTTATGAATCAATTTTTTTTGTCTCCTTGGAATCACTTGGAACCACCCCGTTTGAATATAATCCTGAATATGGGTCATCAATGTTGGTTCCTTATCTTGGATTTGTCCTACTTACAAACAAAGAAATATATAGATGAACAAGATAAAACTTTTTGTATGAAGAAGTTAGCATCTGATATCTGTTTATTATCTAGGATTTGTTCATTCTCATAACAAAGAGATGCTGATGGTTGACATAAGACTTCTTGAATAAAAGTTTTATTATTCTCATTCAGGTTGGTACTAGCTGATGGTTGGTACTTTGCCCTCTGCCTCTTTGCCAACAACAACAGTAGACGCTTTCACTTATATCCCCAATTGAAAAAATAATAATAATTAAACTATACTAATTTTCCATCTTTTTAAACTACTGTATTTAATGAGAATGTGGATTTCATATATACGTGGTTTTTTAAGTAATAAGTGAAAATGCCAACGATTTTGACTTATGTGATGATAAGATTTGATTGCATGACAATGTAACAAAATTTTATATTATGCATATCAAACTATATATTAATTAATTTCATCAAAGTACAATAGGTGATATCACTTAATTATAAAATTCATTAAACTAAGTCTATTATATCACCGAATTAAACAATATTATATCACCGAATTAAACACCTAAAAAAACTAAATTAAATTTCAATGTTATACTTTTTTATAATAGAAGAAGAAAACAAGAATTATGTTATTTGAATTCATTACTATGTGTTGATTTGCAATTCATCTACCATGAGATTTTAATGAAAGTTGTGAGTTGGCATAATGTTTCACACAATTAATAAGTAAAAATAACATTTCTAAAAAAATAAATACTAATAATAATTTGAAAACGGGTTAAAAATTGACCTTAAATCAAGGAGTACTTTTAAATACTCTCCTTCATTTTTGGGCGGAGGAATTTTTAGATAGACACATGTTTAAAAATTTTTACTTAGACACAAAAAAATATGGGTCATATAAACATTATTAAAAATATTTTCACATATTGGTGGATCTTATCATTTTTGCGTGCACGTCTAAGTAAAAATATGTAGCCACGTGACATGCAAGAATAACCTTGTGGGTGTTTTCGACTGTTGCCATAATGAATGCCCCACGGATTTGTGTGTAACGTTAATTGAGAGAGAGAGTTAGGAGATAGAGATATAGGGGTTGGACGTGTACCTGACCTTTTGCACACAATTAAATGCTCTTTTTGACTTCTCTCATAATTTGTTTTACCATTATCTTTTTCATCCAACTCCACCTTTGGTCAGCCATGATCCTAAGATTTAATTTGGTAATGTTTTTTTCTTTAAAGTAATTCTATTTTCAAAAAATATAAGCTAATATTTTATGTTTTGTAAATAATAAGGTTAAAAAAATTGTTTGTTTGTCGAATAGAAGTGATTTTGAGAACAAATAAAAGAAATTTTTTTACCGTTGGTTCTGACTCTCAAAAACTTAAAAATAAAAATCATAATCTTAAATTTTAATAAAAATTTAATATTATCATTCATTAATTAATAAAAAATGAGAATATAAATTATTTTTAGTTATTTATGCCTTTTGTCATTATTTTATATTTTAAGATCAATTTCAATAATATATTTGCAAAACATTATTATCGCAGCCTCGCTTACTAAGAGCAAAATATACGATATAACGTGATAAATTAATATTTTTTAATATAATATTTGTAAAGAGGTGCATCGTAAGCTCAAATGGTCCGTCAATCTCTAAACTCCTTATAAGTTGGCTCTTTCAATGATTTGTCTAATGAAAAATTTATTATGATCTTATAAAACATGAAATGATAACAAAATTCAATGATTTTAATTGTAAAAATGATTAAAAATAAATAAATTAGCATAAAGTATTTACCTCATAGGATATTTAAGCAACCACCATTATTTATTTATATATATATATATGTGTGTGTGTGTGTGTATATATATATGTGTATGCTATGTATGCATGTGCGCCTAGTATAAATAGCGTGTCCCTCCCTCCCTGCAATATTTCTTAAAAAAGAAAGGACAGACCAAGAATCTCATTCTTGAGAACTGAGAGTCTCTAAAATACATGTATGCGTGTGCGCGCGTGTGTGAGAAGCAGAAATTGATCCTTTCTCTCAGAAATCTTTGATTGGAGAGAAAAAAAGAGGACCACTTAATTGCAAATATGGGGAGACCACCCTGCTGTGACAAAATAGGGGTTAAGAAGGGGCCTTGGACTCCGGAGGAGGACATCGTGTTGGTCTCTTACATTCAAGAACATGGACCTGGCAATTGGAGATCAGTTCCCACCAACACAGGTATACATACATGTATTACGCTTTTCTCATTCCACGCGATTATTGCAGTTTTTTTTAATTTATTTTTATCTCTTTGCTGAATTGGGTAGGCAGTACTAGGCTGTCTAATTGATTCAGTAAACTGAATTGGTCTTTAAAATTCACGCGCCCCTGTCTGCAGCGATATGATATATATTCTCTTCTTAATTTTTCTTCTTGGGAAGGGGATATATGTTTTTAGGTTGCCTGCCCGGTATCCAAGGCTTAGCCATCACTAATCTAGGTTGACCCCGCCGCTCTCGAACTCGGGATCTTGTTTAAGCGATACCAAGCTGCTTACCACTTGGATCAACTCCATTGGTTGGGAGGGGATATATATTATTGATTTTTATGTGGCATTAATTTTGTCTTTCAGGTTTGATGAGATGCAGTAAAAGCTGCAGACTGAGATGGACCAACTATCTTCGACCCGGCATCAAACGAGGCAACTTCAGCGATCACGAAGAGAAAATGATCATCCACCTCCAAGCCCTCTTGGGAAACAGGTACAACGACGTGGGATCATCCAATTTAAAATTTCTTTATTATTATTTTTTTTTTAATTTATGAAAAAAGAAATCCTAAAAATTGGGTTAACTATATGTATATTGTGACATGCTTTGCAGATGGGCCGCTATAGCGTCCTATCTTCCGGAAAGGACGGACAACGACATAAAGAACTATTGGAACACCCATTTGAAGAAGAAGCTGAAGAAGGCCCAAACCGGGAGTGATGGTGGTGACGACGATGATGGTGGTGGCGGTGGTGGTGGTGTTGTTCACCATGGCGACAAGAAACAAGGGCACCCTCCTCCGTCATCATCTCACCCAAAGGGTCAATGGGAGAGAAAGCTCCAGACAGACATCCAGATGGCCAAACAGGCCTTGTGCGAGGCCCTCTCCTTTGACGTCAAGCCGCAACAGCAGAGTCCTAATCATCCTCTTGCGCCCCTTTTCCTCTGTAATAATAACAGCCCTTCCCTTCTTCACCACCACCACCACCCTATTCTGCGGCAGCCGTCGTCGTCGTCGTCGTCATCCACGGCGTATGCGTCCAGCGCCCAGAACATAGCCCGGTTGCTGGAGAACTGGACAAAGGACAAGAAGTCCCCAGACTCCTCCTCGGGATCAGGGAACCCGTTCGGCAGGAACGTGGTGGGGGCCGCCACGGCCACCGCAGGGTCGAGTTCGAGTGAAGGCGCCTTTGACTCACTGCTGAGCTTCAACTCTTCGGTATCCTTCAACTCGGATACCGAAGAGAACAATAACAACGGCGGTTCGGTCCGGGACGGGACCAAGCTGAATTCCTCGTCGTCGGAGGCGCAACCGGTTCCTCTGAGCGTGATGCTGGAGGACTGGCTTTTTGACGATGGGGTGGCTCATGAGTGCCATGAAGAGGATCTGATGATGAACATGTCAATGGAGGAAGTTACAATTGGGTTGTTCTAGAGAGAGTAATTATGCTATGATACTCTCTTTATTATTAAATGAAATTTCATTAGAATGTTTGGAGCGTCTCGTGTAAGATGAATACCGATATAATAGTGTATCATTTCTAGCGGACAAGCACCACAAAGGGTCCTACTCCGATAGTTTTGCTTTGTTTGGTCTTTTATTTCTCTATTGTTGGGGAATTAAGAGTGCTCTTTATTATTAGAATTTAGAGCTTGGGAAAAATGGAACTACCTTTCTTTCTTAGCGTGGGTATAGGAAGATAGCAACACCCTTACTCTACATAGTGGAATAAGTGTACATTACAAGTATTCTATTCTATATCATTAGTAGCAATAATCATGCTATATCTACCATATAGAGTTGGATATATGGGGGTTTAATTAAGCAGTTACTGTGTGGAAATTAAATGAACTTCGTCAATTGTTGTTCAAGTGGAAAAGTCTATCTAATTAATCCTCTTAAATTCCCTTTTCTACCTGGTCACTACTCTCCTCTATTGGAGGCACTTTGGTTCCTCCGCCTGAAGGCCCCGTGGTCCTTTATGGATTTATTATATTTTCCTTTTTAACTTATGTTAATAAATTAACAAGAGCATTCATTATTTATATTTAATTGCTATATGAGATAACATTAAATATTCTTAACCTAATGTTCAAAAATATTTTTAATTTTCAAGACATTAAATACTTGTATCCTTTATGAGAAAAGCTATTTAATGCTCTAGGGGCGTTGTTTAAGAAACTAAAAATAGAATTATTTTATTGAGAAGTGAGCTTTTTAATTCTTCAATATATTGAAAGTTGTAAGAATTTACAAAATTTACTATTCTTGGTTCCTTAACCAACGCTCTTAGAGGGCGTTTGGTATGAGTTAATCTATCTAGTAATTTGACTTTTAAATTACATAATAATTCATATTGATTTGTTTAATGCGATAAGATTGCTGGTAATATGAATTACTCAAATAATCTACATTGTCTTTAAAGTGGTAATATGGATTACCTTCACAGATGTGTCTATTTGGATTATCACCTTCAGATAATCTTAAATAATAATAATAAAAAAATAATAATAATAAAATAATTATGAAAATAAAAATAGTAATAATTAAAAAATAGAAATAATGATAATAAAAGAAACAATAATAATAATAATATATTAACTCGTAATATTTTTTATAATAAGTAATGTAAATTCTCAGTTACATGACCTGAGCATATCAAACACAGTCATGTAACATCACCAGCAATTTAAGAAGTGATAGTTTTTCTAAAATGTAATCCAAATTACTTGGTAATCCTTGAGGTAATGTACCAAATGTCCCCTTAGGGCATTAGTTAGCAAAACCCGTCTTTTACGTACGAGTTTGTCTAGTAGCAATTAATTGTGACAATCACTCATTAAATACTTCATTCATTCTTGAGTAATTGTCCACCTTTCTGTTTTGATATTTTTTCACTTCGTATTTCTAAACTACATTCGCTATTATTATCCTAAGGATTTTGCTAACAAGTGCCCTTAAAACACTTGTTAAAAAAGAAAAAGTAGTAAATTTATATTGGAAAAAGTAAAATTGATAAGATTTCAGTGACAATAAATGCATTATTAACTCACTTTCTATTTTGACTTCCTTAGGGCATTGGTTCGTAAAACTCTTTAATAAAAGTAGTCAAAGAGAGATAAAGTAATAAACAGAGAAATTAATTGGGATAATTTTGTAAAGTACTATGGAGTTTTTCTAACTTTAAGACTTTTCAATCATTTTCTTAATACTCATGCAAAATGAAAAGTGAACAATTATTTGAGAACGTAGGTATTAGTAAGTTTTGAAGAGGTTTCTCCGATATCTTACTGGTTACATATCCTTTTTCATTAAATTTGTTTATTTTTTAATAATTTTAAAATTAAATTTATCGAATTTTTCCATTATTTCATGTTTTATATGATCTTGACAAATTATTCGGTACTCAAACCATTCAAAGAACCAACTTGTAAAATATTTAAAGATTTGGGGATTTATAAAATACTTCTCCATAAATATTATATAGAAAAAGTATTAATTTATCTCATTAGATCATATGACACATTAATATATCATATTAAATCATAAAACGATAACAAAATATGTTAAATTTAATTTTAAAAATGATCACAAATAGAAAATTTTAGAGGAAAAATGTATCCCCCAACACAGTACATGAGAAACCTCTGCACTTTTATTGAAAAAGTAAATTTCTAAGTTGAGACTCTCAAAACATTCTATTTTATTGGTCTTATTCAACTAGTTTTATTTTTAAGTTTTGTTAACAAGTGTTCCAGACCACACATATGTACACACATTAAGCCTATTTGAAAAAATAAATAAATAATAATGACCCAAAACTACCACACAATTCCTCAAATAGCGTTGAAGTGTGTGTAAGGAGGAATAACTCGTCGCCGCCATGATTGTGAAACAGAGAAGAAGAACTGAAGAAGTCACACCAATAAAAAAAAGTAAAGGAGGAAAGAAACATGGGCCTTGGCCTAAATAGAAAAAAGAAGAGAAAATAATGGGTTCTACAGACCCTTAATAAAAAACCAGAAAGAAAGGAAAAGGGCTTGATAGAAAAAGGCCCAGCTACAAAAATGAATTAAAGGAAAAGAAAGAGATCAAACAAAATACAAATCGTATAACAAGAAATACGAACAACATATAAACTAACATAGATCATTAACTATGACTATAAACTACCCCTAGGAAAGAAAAAAAAAATACAAGTTTCGAAGTCGTGCTCAAAGTAATCTCCAAAGTGACTCTTGTATCAGTGTGAATGAGTGTAATTAGAGTGTGTTTGAGTAAATATTTTTCAACCTCTACAAATGAGATTTCGCTCTTTGTTTATAGATAAAAATGTGGTTTTCTTGCATGCAAATGATTGAGAGAGTTGAAAAAACGCTGGCAATTTTAAACTTCTTTGTTCGATAACCATTAATAACCGTTCTTTTAGTCTTCAAATGCGTTATGACTAATAGTAGATGATACTTCTTCTAAAAGAGCCTTGATAATTTGAAACACATCCTAAATGACTAAGTCCATAATGAATTTGAAAATGATTTGATCACTATCTTCACACTCGCTTCCATAAGAACCTCAATAAAAAACTTATAAATCAAAACTGTTTCTATCTTGTTGATAATCAACCTCAATTACATTTATCTCCACGTCTGATAAACAACCTTCCAATTGAAAATAGGTTTATTTTACCAAACACTCTGGTAAAAATTTCACCTAACAAATACATCAGACGTTCTTAAATTATTATACCAATAACTTAATTAATCACCATACACACAACTAATCATGGTATTAAACTTTATCAAAATTTATATTATTTTTATCACGTTTCAATTGAACCAATTGAAAATCTTCGAAGCCCGGTCAAGCTTTGAGAACCGAATCATTTTCATCGCATTGCGTGCGGTGAAATATTTATCTCGTGCGGGAGCCAGGAGGTGAGGTTACTCAACGGATATAGAGTGGACGGCTATGATTGGCCAATAGAGAAGAAGGGACCCACGCTCCCCGCTTCGCAACATCCGTTCATTTTTCATATCCAAAACTCGAAGTGTGTGTTTCTGTTTTGTATGGTTTTGTTATTTTTTATTGCTTTTTTAACTAACCAACGAAACTCCTACGAAAGAGAGAGCAGCGAGACGTTTGCGCTCGCCTCGTATTTTTCGGAACCCACACATGAATTTGACGGACACAGCCCCACGCGAAACAAAGCAAAAAACAAACACAAAACACGAGAAACAAAAAACAACAATTTCCCTTGTTCCAATTCAATTCTTCCCACACTTTCTCTTTTCGGTTTCATTTTTTTTTTTTTTTTTTCATTTTCTCTGCAGAGAGATCGTTCCTTTCCCTTCCCTAATCTTCCAGGAATTTGCCCAATTATGAAGATTCAAACTTGATTTTGTAGCTCCCCGCCACCGTCCGAGGTTGATTTTCCATCATTTGCACTAGTGAGGACTCTCTTCCTTCTTCCGTTCTCATATTTTTGTCTGTTTTTAACGGCTTTTGTTAACCGCTATAACGGATTTGGCTAAGGGGAACTGTTTCATTAATTGAACCCCAGATTTTATTTTTTATTTTTTTTTACTTTTTTCCCCCTTGAAATTTATACCGTTGCTTGGTTCCTTTATTTTTGGTTTTTCTTTAAACTGAGACTGTTTCGGGAATCGATTTGTAGTAACTTGGAAGCCATGTAAATCGTTTTGTTGTAGCAATCTAATTTATTATCTGATTGTTTTGGTTGCATCGTCAATTCTCTTTGAAATGCAATGAGCACTTGTGTGTATAAGATTAGCTTGCCCCTTTTTTTTATACTTAAAATAGCTTATAATTGAAATCTTACCAACAGAGCTTTTCAAAAGAAACATAGAGCGATTTTCCCCCCAAAATTAAGGGCAATGCTATGCATTAGGAAAAAAGATGGCCACAATTTGGATAGAATACGAAGGTAATTGTTGGATGAAATAAAGTGGTACAGACAACTTATCCATCCAAGAGTCAAAATTCTACATCATTCTAGCGAATTTTTTTTTTTTTTTTTTGGCTATGTAGCTTTTCCCACACAAGAATCCAAAACCAAAACCAAACATGCTATGATACTGTTATTTGTTTTGGACATTGGTCTTAATGATTATCTTTGCCAGTCAGTGCATTTCATGTTTTTATGCATTAATGTATTTTCGCTGCAACCGTGTTGCAGATCAATTTGGTTTTTGGAGAAAATAAGGATTCATCATGGCCACAAAGGGGAACCCGGGAGACAACAGAAATAATAGGAGTTCTATTTCCGTTTTCATCATAGTTGGCTTGTGCGCTTTCTTCTATATAATAGGTTTATGGCAACGGAGTGGTTTTGGAAAGGGAGACAGCATAGCCATTGAGATTACTAAACAGACGGATTGCAGCGTTCTCTCTGATCTAAGCTATGAGACCCACCATGATGGCGATGCCGGATCACCAGATGGTTCTGAAGCAAGAGTTAAGGAATTCAAGCCATGCGAGGATCAATACATTGATTACACTCCTTGTCATGATCAAAGACGAGCAATGACGTTCCCTCGGGAAAATATGATGTATAGAGAAAGGCACTGTCCTCCTCAAGAAGAAAAACTGTACTGTCTCATACCTGCACCCAGAGGATATGCAACTCCATTTCCGTGGCCCAAGAGCCGTGATTATGTACCGTATGCTAATGCGCCTTACAAGAGCCTGACGGTTGAGAAGGCTGTGCAGAATTGGATACAGTATGAAGGGAATGTTTTCAGGTTCCCCGGTGGAGGCACGCAGTTTCCCCATGGAGCTGATGCTTATATTGATGAACTAGCAGCAGTTATTCCGTTGGACAATGGCATGGTTAGAACTGCTTTAGATACTGGTTGTGGGGTAAGTCAAATCATAATCTTGTTTTGGTTTAATCTTTTGTTGGTCATCTACATAATGTTTGTGTGAAGAAATCCTTGTTCTGAATGCTTCTTCATCCATGCAAAATTTTCTCACTTAGTGTGACACATTTGTTTCTATCTTGTTTCCTTTTCAAGTTTTGAGCTCGAAGTTGTGCATGTAGGTGTAGCTTCCATTTATCTATATTCTAGCTCATTTGATGATTATTGATGGTTCTAGGTTGCTAGTTGGGGCGCATACCTGTTTAAGAAAAATGTTATTGCAATGTCAATTGCACCAAGGGATTCCCATGAAGCACAAGTTCAATTTGCTTTGGAAAGAGGGGTTCCAGCGATCATCGGTGTTCTTGGAACCATAATGCTTCCTTTCCCTTCTGGATCTTTTGACATGGCACATTGTTCTCGCTGTTTGATTCCATGGGGTGGAAATGGTGAGAATAACTGATATTTATGGCCTAGGACGATTAAAATATTTCCTTCGGTTCAACTTATAAATTTTTTGGTATCACTTTAAGGAATGATTCCATAGATTAAAATATTTCCTTTGGTTCAACTTATAAATTTGTTGGTTTGAGGGGGATGGGTGTGTACCTTGATTTTTGCTGAGGCTTCTGTGGAATTAATGATTAACAACTTAAACGTTGCTGTTTTAAATACTTGTATTTGTTAATGCTGGCAGCATAAAAGAGTGTGTGTGTGCGCGCACGCTCGCGCGACTACCTTAATTTACCGAGATTGTACGTATTGCTCGTCTCCCTACTCCTATGCGCTTCTTTTTCAAAATCCCATGACTCACTTGCGCCGCTCTCCTTCTGTGTGTGTGCGCGCACGCGACTACCTTGATTTTGGCTGAGGCTTCTGTGGATTTAAAGATTAACAACTTAAAAGGTTGCCATTTTAGATACTTGTATTTGTTAATGCTGGCAGCTTAAAAGAGTGTGTGTGTGTGTGCGCGCACGCGCTGGACTACCTTGATTTTTGCTGAGGCTTCTGTGGAAGTAAAGATTTACAACTTAAAGGTTTCCGTTTTAGATACTTGTGTTTGTTAATGCTGGCAGCTTAAAATAGTTGCAAGTACTAAAACAATGGTCAACTGATTTATATGATTCTCAACGTTTTCTTTTCTTTAATAGATTAATGTCTACATTTTCTTTTTCCTTTGAATTCTTACTTACTTTTCATTTCAATGGTTCATAAAACTGTAATTGTTGGAATTTTTTTTCTCAGATGGAATGTATATGAAGGAAGTTGACCGAGTTCTTAGACCTGGCGGTTACTGGATCCTATCTGGTCCTCCTATCAATTGGAAGAGTAACTACCAAGCATGGCAGCGTCCTGAAGATGAGCTTGAGGAGGAGCAAAAGCAGATTGAGGATATTGCTAAACAACTTTGCTGGGAAAAGAAACATGAGAAGGGTGAAATTGCGATCTGGAGAAAAAGATTAAGTAATGATGAATGCGGTGAACAAGATGCTCAATCTTCAACATGCGATACCACAAACGCCTATGACGTCTGGTAAATTGTTTCATTTCATCTTTTTGCCCCTTCTCTTTTTGTATTATTGATTACTTGTTATTGCCAAGTTAATGGCCTATGTTCAGAAAGTTGGACACCTATCATTACTGTAACACAGATTCTGTGTTAACTTGGAAGGACAATATGTATTTCAATTCCAAATAACAGATTTTTTTCCCCTTGATCAGTACTTTATGAATAGTGGACATGGATCCTCTAAAGTGAAAATCTCTTTAGAGGGTAAAGTGAGGAATTTCACCCTTGGATCAATAAAGTAGAAATGGCCTAACTTCCCACTTAGTTGATCCAAGGGTGAAACCCCCTCATTCTATCCTCTAAAGTGAAATCCTCACTTCAAAGGATCCAAATCTATGAATAACAATAGCAGAATGTTGTTGAAATATTTATGATCGTTTTCCTGCCTTCAGTTGCTACTCCTAGTCGCTAGTCATCCTGAACATAAGGTTTGTCTTTGGAAGGATACAATGAGTTTGGATTTTTTCCTTTTTTCTTTTATTAAAGAAGTTTGGATTTTATTCCATACTCATTGTGTAAGAACTATTTCTTGGCCGGTTGTCTCTCAAGATGATTGAGTGCTTGAGAAGCATGGCCCTTTTAGAGATCAGATTTTTTGTCCTTTATGTCGTAAAGTCACAAGAGTGATATTAGTCCCTATTCTGTGGATTATGTTGGACTATGGTTTCGACTTTTATCTGAATGGTCTGACATTTTGTAGGTACAAGAAGATGGAAAACTGCATGAGTCCTACTACAGCTAGTGGTTCATGGAAGCCATTCCCAGAGAGACTCAATGCCATTCCTTCCAGAATAACCAGCGGATCTGTTCCTGGTGTATCTATGGCAGTATTTGAGGATGATAACCGATTATGGAAGAAGCATGTGAATGCTTACAAGCGGGTCAACAAAATCCTTGATTCGGGGAGGTATCGCAACATCATGGACATGAATGCTGGCCTGGGAAGTTTTGCTGCTGCCCTGGATTCTCCCAAATTGTGGGTTATGAATGTTGTGCCTACAATTGCTGAGAAAGCTAGCCTTGGCGTTATATTTGAGCGCGGATTGATTGGCATTTATCACGATTGGTAACTTCTGTGCCATGGTTTCCTTTTCTTTTTTCTTTTTGATCTATCCTTTGCGGATTTAATTTGCTGTCAAGTTCGATATATGTTTCTACGGCATTTTGTGCATTGGAATTTTATAAATCAATCATCAAATAGGAATTCAAAATGTTGAAGTCTACCTGTTTTCTTGACATGGAAAAAGCTATAGGGTGTCCTTTTGCCAATAGTTTAAGTTTACAAAGACTAGCATTCCTTTGACATTCATGAATTTCTAACGAAATGAAATCTGCTAAATTTCGCTTTCAATGATGGACCTCCATATAGTCTAATGTGAAGGGATTTTTAATCTGAATTTTGTGCAGCAACTTTAGAGAGTCTATGTTGAGTTTTGTTAGCTTACCAATTGTGACATTTACATAGTGCGCAAATCTGAAAAGGAGGGAGCGATTGATCGAGATCCTCGTTCATTTTAATAAATTTCTCTTTTCTACCAGGTGTGAAGCCTTCTCCACATATCCAAGGACCTATGACCTAATCCATGCAAATGGCGTTTTCAGCTTGTACAGTAATGAGTAAGTTGATTTAATTACCGACCCTTTTATGATTTTACCTTTATTTCAGATGAACTTGTGGTTTTTCGTGGATAAATGATAGCTCCATAATAACCGTAAATATAATAAAAAGTATTGGTAAACATCATGATTATCAAACTCGCGAGTTTAAGTAAACTCGTGGAGCCTCCGTAAACTCGGATCGTAAACTAGGATCGTAAACTCGTACGAGTTTACCTATTATTAAAAAAATATTAAAAAAATATTTTAAAAAATTATTATGCTACAAAAATATATTTAATAAAACTTGAAATTCATAAATACATTTATCTCCATAACAAAGCACAAATAAAGATGAAATATATGAGTTCTAAGTTCAATTCATACATAATACATATAACATAATACATAGTATTGACTACTGAACATCACAAGAAGCGAGTTTGTGACGATGATGTCTTCAATCTAGAACACTAAAGCACAAATAGCAATGCAGAGGTCACGCA
>QANU01039626.1:465529-501565 GCA_003254905.1 Nissolia schottii | reverse complement strand
ATATATATATATATATATATATATATATATATTAATTGAAAAGGAAATACTACTTTGTTTAGATCATGCTGATGTTAAGATCTTGAAACCCAGGTCTTTACTAGAGCTGGGTTTTGGCTTTGACAATTTCAGCTTATTTTTGGTCAACCATTGACTCTTGCTTAGTGAATGGATTTCATGTCTTATGGGTAACATCTTATTAACATCAATGAGTTCCAATAGAAGTGGTTCCTGCCTAAAAGGGCCTCCATGAGTAAAATCTTTTGTAGGTAGTTAAGCCTTGTTAGTGATATGGTTTTGGTGAATGAAGCTGGTGGTGTATAAAATTGGGTGTACATGTACCATTTTTTATCCAATCACATAGTAAAGTTGGGTTGACCAAAATAGCAATAATTAGTGTTCGAACCCGTGCAACGTTCTTTAAGTTGATTAATATATTTCTCTAGTGTTTTGAACTTATATAAGGTATGAGATTTGGAATAAAATAAAAATAATAAGTAAAATATTATAAAAATAAATAGTGAATACAATTCAATTTTTATTTTTTTTATCGTAGATGTATAAAATTAGTTCATTAGTTAAATTGCTTTATATTGTCAAAAGTTTTTCCTAATGAAGACGTCGCCTTGTTGGTTAATTATTGGTTAATAATATTAAAAGTATAATAATCAAACAATTGACTTATTTTGTCTTTTTTGTGTACGGGTTATTGTTCTTGCTTAACTAAAGGTCTTGAGTTTGAGTTTTAAGAATGCGAATGTGTTAAATCTTTAAAAGAGAGGTTTTACTTAACTCGAACAGAATTGCCTCCAATAAGATTATATTTGTGATTAAGACAAAATAATAACAATATAATAATTGACTAACTTTGTCAAATTTTTGTGTTGAATCTTGTCAACATTTAAGTGAGAACTAAACATTTGGCTATTTAAGATTTATTAATTAAAATCAAATCAAAAATATATACACGCATATAACCTAAATTAATTTAGCATATATTATTTCTATATTTAAGGAGTGTCAAAAATAAAAAATAAAAAATGCATTTGTTTGCCCATCTTTCATGTTCTTTATTAACAAATTGTTAAAACCTGACTTCCTTTTTGGTACATTAAAAAAAAAGATTAATTTCTATTCATTGACAGTGTAAAAGAGTTTTATACTGTCATCTAATTATTTGTTGCCAGATAAGAAAAAATGGTTGGGTCTCACTTCTACTATTTCAAAAGTCATCCAAATAAATGCACTTGATTGAATGACAATGTAAAATTGAGTAGATAAAAATTAATCTCTTAAAAAAAACCAACTTTTACAAATCCATAAGTTAACAAATTCTTTTGTAGTTATTTCATGTAACACTTTATTAATGAAAGTGCAATTTGTTTTATAATGAATTTATTTTTACCTTTTAAGTTAGAATCCATGAGTATTCAATTTCTTCTCCTTTTTCTTTATTAAAAAACACATTTGTTTCAATTCTCATACCCTTTTATTCAAACTCCTAATAAAAATTTGATAAATCTTGACTAAATAGAATATATAGCTACATGAAATTCATTAATTAAAAGAAATACTATTCACATACTTTTACACCTCTATTTTTGTATCCTAAATGATGAAAGTATAAATCCATTTCATTCAACTCATTAATATTGAAATTATAATCTAACTAATATGATTTATTTCAACTTTTTAATGGAGATCAAGTAACTAAAAAAACATAAAATTTTGAGAGGGGAAAAATTTGTTAAAATTAAAGCCACAAAAGGAATCAATGCGAGGAAAGAAAGCTGGATTCTATTTCTAATTTAGCCTAGAGAAAATGTGAGGTGACCTTAAAATAGTAAATTTTGGTTCAATCAAAATTCCTTGAGATGATGTTTATTGATTTTGGATAGATAATTATGTGAATCTAATTCATTCACGAAAATTAAGATATCAATATGAATCAAGAAAAATTATAGTTATTTAAATTTAATGTTTTTCTTTAATTACTGTTCAATTATAGATTTAATATTTTTAATTTATTATTATTATTTGGTATTTTTTGTTTAGTCCTCCTCATTGTGTCATGTGACAAGTTTTAAATATCAAACATGTTTATGAATTTTAAATTTAAATATTAGATATAAATAAATATAGATATGAATTTAAAAATATTAATTTGAAATAATTCATTAGTTAAATAATTAATTATTAATTCAATAATTATAATTAAGTAATTTAATTTTAGTTATTAAATGTTAAATATAAAGTACTAAAATAAATTTAGTTTAGTAAAATCCATTATTCATACATAAAAAAAAAGTTTGATCTCATAATTTTTCAACTATCAAATAATTATGAATAAATTAGTATGTCTTTAACTTTTATTGTGAAACAGATTTATAAGTATTGAATTTTTATTGTGTAAACTAATAAAATTCACCCGTGACAAAATGTTTATCAATCATATATTATCAATTATAGTTATTGCATTAGCATATATTATGGTTAAAATATGTGGCAACCATGAACTAATGAATTTAAATTAAATAACTTACGAAACATAGCTTAATTGCGTAAAAAAAAGTTTTGTTTCCAATTACAAATTATCATTATAGGAAATGTTGGGATTAAAATTAAAATTAATTAACACCAATAATTAATGATATTATTGCGATTTGAAAATTAATATATCAAATCATGTTCTTTTTAGAAAAATCTCGATTATCAATTACGTTTATATTAATAAAAGCTTTTATTATGAATTTTTTTCTTGGGTTATCAAAATAATAAGTATCAAAATAAAATTTATAACGGGCTAGATATTGAGGCTAATTGTGTTAACAGTTCAACCTCTACGAGGTCCAACTCCACGAGGTCCAACTTTATGAGCTCCAAACTCTACAAGGTCTAACTCCACAAAGTCCAACTCCGTGAGGTCCAACCCATACGAGTCTAACTCCATGAGGTCCAACTTCGCGAAGTCCAACTCCGTGAGGTCCAACCTCTACGAGGTCCAACTTTCGAGAGGTCTAGCAAGTACCTATGAGGTCCAACCCCCAGGAGGTCCAGCAAGGACCTACGAGGTCCAACCTCACGAGGTCCCACTTGGACTTGAGAACCTCACAACACCAGGCCAAGTTGACTGAGCTTATCGTAGACATGGTTTGATCAGTATGCCATTAAGATTCTCAAGAGAAATAGCGACGACTTTAGAAACCTCTTAGTCTGTTACAACAGCTCTACCTCGAGATATGGGAAGGTAATGTTTAAATACATCTATCTTATCTCCACATGCTCATTTATAAAAGCACACAACTCTCACACTATCAGGTACTCATTCCCTCTCTAGAGAACTCGCCTAATACTTGTGCTTACTTGAGTGTCGGAGTGCCTTTGTAGGTATACCCTGACGTCACACTCTCTCTAAGTGAGGAACCCACTTGGAACTTCAGTCTAGGCATTGGAGTTTCCACCAAGGTGCCTTCCTCCACTCTTTACTCGTGTTCATGAAACCTTATTCCCTATACAAATTACTCGTGAACATTGGCGTCGTCTGTGAGGACCTTGATACTGTCTCATAAGTGTCAGATTACCCCTTCTATAGGTGCTCTGATGAAAGCCAACAACATGTTCATTGCAAACCCCCTCCTCCCTAAGGATGGCTAGGGATGCCTCAAAAGGGAGTCGGGAACCCGCAATACCATGAACCTAATCCTTCAGATGGACTACTTGCGTCCATAACAAGGGAAAACAAATTAGATCGTCGGGAACCTAATGGTCGACACATCCCATACCAGGTGGTTGTTTTAGGTTCTCAGAACGACATGGACCCCCACGAGGTTATCCTTGGACTCCAAGGCCTCATTGACAGACAAGAGATATGGCTCAAAGCTTTAGAGCGGAGCGACATATGGACCACCATAAGTCACAGGCCTGGGAAAGATCCCCTACCTCCCCACGTCACAGGAACATCGAGAGATCCCCTTCCCTAGCTCTGAGGCAAAGAAGATCCAACAGGACTCCTTGTCCTACACATCGACACCGAAGCCCTCCCGCACGACAATCACCGGTTCCGACCTGACATTCTTAACACTTAAGCCAATGCGAGTGGCCTAGCCAGCACAGGAACTCTCTAAGGCGGACTAGAGGCTCACACTTTAAAGGTTCCATCCACTCGAATCCAACCCGAGGCTCCAGGAGGTGACCGCAGAATGGGGGGCTGTTGTGAATGACAACCCATTCTCTGATGAGATTTTTTGTCTGAGCCCACCTAAAAATTTCACTCACCCCCAAACTGCAAAAGCCTATGATGGAATCTTAGATCCACAAGAATACCTCACAGCATTTAAGTCCAAGACTTGGTTGATGCAAGCGCTTGACATCGTACTTTGTAGAGCATTCCCACTAACTCTCACAGGACCAACGGAAAAGTGGCTATTCTCTCTACCATAGAGGTCGATTACAAGCTTCGAGGACCTTTCACAGAAATTCATGCTTCAATTCACCACAAGCAAAAGGCATCCCAAGACAGCCATTAGCCTCTTGGACATCAACCAAGGAGAGAATGAGTCACTACAAAGCTACTTGGAGTGCTTTGCCAAAGAAGCAAACTTGGTGGAGAGCATTATGATCAAACAAAGACTGATGGCACTATGCTTTGGAGTCCATCTAGGGACCCCATTCTCATAAGAAGTCCTAAGGCAAAAACCAAAGATGCTCGAGGAATTCAACCGAAGGACAGACGTGCACATCAACAAGGAAAAGGGAGGAAAAGCTCTACATAGAAAAGATCCCCAACCCCCCAGCAAGCCAAAGCAGGAGCAGTCGAAGAAGGAAGGTTTGCTTTTAAAGTCAAGAAGACAGCGGAATTGGACCAAGCTAACGGCAATCCCATTGCAAATCTTGAAGGAGATAGTCAATCTTGTTTATATTTTGCCACCCAGACCGCTAAGGAATGTACCCAAAAGGAAAAACCTCCCCTTTTGTGAGTTCCATTAGTCTAGTTGCCACAAGACCGACAACTGTATTAACCTTATGGAGGCCTTGGAGGAGCTCATCCAATAGGAAAAGAGCGTCATGGCACAATTCATGATGAGTAGGGGTAAGAAGCCCAAAAGGCAAAGGTCTCCTGACTCTGAAGAGGATAAAAGGAATACCAGAAGGAGAAAAAGTAAGGAATCCGATTCCACAAATGGTGACGATAATGAGGGAGATAGAATACTTAGAACAATCAATACCATCTCGGGGTGGCTTCGCAAGTGGGGGGAGAGTCTAGAGTTGGGAGGAAAAAACACCATAAGGAGATAAAGCATGTATCCATCAGAGATTAGGCTCACAGAAAACTCCCCTTGATCCCAACAATTAGTTTCACGAATGAGGATGGTAAAGGAGTCGCCCCGAATCATGACGACGCAATGATCATCTCGGTCGTCATGGTCAATGCCGAAGTAAAGAGAGTCTGAATTAATCAGGGAAGCTCAACAGACATTCTGTTCCGCGACGACTTCAACAAACTTGGACTCAATCCTTTCCACTTGAAGGCCCACAAACCAGAGCTTATAAGTTTCACAGGAGAGTAGATAAATCCAACTGGATATACCACCTAGCCCGTCACTTTGGAACTCGACCCAATATTCGAATTGAGAAAAGCAACTTCCTAGTGGTCGATCGACCATCAACATACAATGCTATCATCGGTCGAAAAACGCTAAACAAGCTACTAGTTGTGTATCTACCCCTCACCTAGCCATGAAGTTTCCTTAAGAAAAAGGAGAAGTTATCACAGTGAAAGCTGACCAGTTGTTCTCAAGGAGATGCTATCAGGCAAACCTAAAAGTTGGGCATAGGAAAAAAATCTCAGCACGACAACTCCAAGACTAGAGTTGAAGTCATGATAGTAGACTTTGGCGTCCAAGATCATCCAACACCCAAACAAGGAAAGCCAATCCCCAATCGAAAAAGAGTTTATCACTTGGAAGAGGTTTGGCGAAAAGGATCATACAAGCCAAATGTTATACGTTCAGAGAACCCGTAGGCTTGGAATGTGGACAATCTTTGCAAAATCTACATTTGATCCCAAATATATGCTCGGCAGGAGGGCACTCTTTTCCCGACCTAGGTTTTTCTCTCAAGAGAGGTTTACCAGGGTGGCAGGGTGTTTTTAACAGGCCCAAATGTCGAACGATACATAGCCTGATCATTAATAAATGTTTTATACTTTTCTACATATTGTGTATATAAGGAAGAACTACATTCCCAAACAAAGGCCTAAGGGCCAATCGAAGAGGGTCACTCCCCACCCAAAAGCTGTGGCAAATAAAAAAAATGATTCCCAAAAACAAGCTTAGACATAAGCTTGGAGGCAATCAAAAATATCAATTTGCAACTAAATTGTATACACAATTTAAAAAGCAAGCACGATAAACAAAGGATGCAAAAATACAATATTTAAATGAACTTGTAGAAAAACATCCAAAGGTCTTGTAAGTATTAAAGGCCCAAGTTTCTCAAATACAAGAAAAGAGGGGCATTCTCCTAAATATGCAAATACAAATCAAGAGAACTTAGCTTATGAGTACAATAAAATTAAAAAGGGGTGGGGGGACTAATCCTCTTGAGCGGAATTGCTACTCGAATCAGTTTGAGGCTCCTCCCTAACTATAGAACCTCCTCCTTAATAATATCTGACCCCACTACCCCGACTAATAGCTCTAAAACGAGAATGATCGACCCTAGGAAAGAAGAGTTCAACCTGGTCCAACAAATTCTTGGAGGTAGTAGCGACAGACTCAAACCAAGATGTCTCAATCTCAGAGGAACAAACCTTCCACTTTCGCGCACGGGAATCCTTCCTAGCTCTCGAGGGCTCTACCATATCAAGCCTCCACTTAGCCTCCTCAAACTCCCTCTTAGCCTCCCAGGAGCTCTCCTCCTAGGAACCACCTTCCAGGAGCTCTCTTTTCAGGAGCTCTCTTTCTAGGAGCTCTCCTCTAGGAACCACCTTCCAAGAGCTCACCTTCCTGGAGCTCTCCACCTAGGAGCCATCTTCCCGGAGCTCTACCTAGGAACCACTTTTCAGGAACTCTTCAGCTTCCTAGAGCTCTCCACCTCTTAGGAGCTCTCCTGCTAGGAGCCACCTCCCCCAATCTCTATCAAGTCTCATCTCTTCTCTCGACTCATTTGTTTTCCTTCTTCCAAAAAAGCTTCACATCAACCAACAATGGTGGAATTTTTGTCTAGAATGGGGGAAATAACGAGCAAAATCTGGTCCTACCATCACACACTCACCCATTGCAAACATACAATCAACATTCACATACGCTATAAGAAAAACACTAGTTACCGTTAGATTTACCGTCGACTTTTTTAAGGATTACCGTCAAAATTTTAACTTTTTGTCAGATTTACCATAAAAAACGAAACCAACAATATAAACCTCGATGGTAACTTATTAATGATGGATTGACACTACCGATGGTCGGTAATTACTCTCGGATGTAGCCATAGGATTGATTGCTGATCCCAAAACACCCACGATCTCCGAATCTACCCCCAAAATTGACAGATGTCACGCGCTGGTTGGTTCATTCCTTGAGCCCGCACATTCCGTCGTTCCACGAGTGCGCTATATAACAAAACCCCATACAAAACCCTAATCCCTTTTTCTCCTCTGTTCACTACCATCCCAGCCCAGTAGTGACCCTCACTCTCACGCACGCTTCTGTTCCGAACCAATCGAAAAGGAAACCGTGCTAGGGTTTTGCGCAATCGACAAATTAGGGCTGCGTCGTGCGCACGTTAGAGAGAGATAGAGAGGGAAACTGCGAAGATGGTGGCTGACAAGTCGAAGAAGCTGAAAGCCTCGGAGAAAGGCGAGAATTTGGAGGAAATGGACGGAGAACTCGTCCTCAACATCGAGAAGTTGCAAGAGATTCAGGACGAGCTCGAGAAGGTATCCAAAAAGGCATCGTAACTCTCTGTTGTACCAATCAACTTCACGAATTGTTGGGCTTTGAATTTCGTTTCACCTCTAATTAGTCTCAAGGTTTCTCTTGAAAGACGCGTAAAACCATTCAAATTGTCTTTTACCCAATTGCTTAAGCTTTACGAAAGAGGTCTAGATTTCCATCCTTGCCAAACACAAAGTTTGGAACTTTAATCCCAGTGTTAAGATAGCATTGATTTTTTTTTTTTAGGTTGCCTGCCCGGTATCCAAGACTTAGCTTTGATTAATCCGGGTCGACCCGGGTTGCGCACCTGGCTATGGCTGGGTGAGTCTCCCAGCGGGGATAACTGCGTACACAAGGTCTCGAACTCGGGACCTTGCTTAAGCGATACCAAGCCGCTTACCACTTGGACCAATCTCTGTTGGTTAAATAGCATTGATTTTTAGTTCCATAGTCTCTGAATGGCGTAGCTGGCTATATGATTAGTTGTTATTATTATTATTATTGTTGTTGTTGTTATTATTATTATTTTGAATTGTTTGCTTTTTTTATTCTGTAATGAATTATTGGTCGCTATTTTAATGTAGATCAATGAGGAGGCCAGTGATAAGGTCCTCGAAATAGAGCAGAAGTACAATGAGGTTCGGAAGCCAGTCTACGATAAGCGCAACGAGGTTATCAAATCTATTCCTGACTTCTGGTTGACTGCTGTGAGTTAACTCTCCTTTTCTTTAATAAATATAAATAATTTTGTTAACTGAATTTTTCAGAATGTGAGATTGTTGTTGTTGTTGGTTACATTATTTGTTCTCCTTGTGCAGTTTTTGAGTCATCCTGCTCTTGGCGATCTGCTGAATGAGGAAGATCAAAAGGTTAGGCCTCTGGTCTGACATCTTTATATGCAATTATGAAGAATTTTGGTGCTCATATTGGATGATATTATTAAATCAGCTTTTGAATCTCATTTAAGCTGTTTTGGTCTTGTTTTGATCTGCTAGAAATTGAACCTTATGCAAGTAACCCTTTGTGAATGCTGAAAACAGCTAAGGATGGTTTTAAACTGCAGTTGTGTTGCAATTACTGCTATTGCAGAACATTGTAAATTAAAATTGGTGGCAGATGCTGCCACATTTGCGGTTTGTGTTTAAAACTTCAGTATTCTGGCAGCAATTCAGATGTTTTCATAATTTCTGACTAAATCAGCCATAATAAATTATTGGAAGTTTGATTCTTGCATAAGCACATGTTCAAATTTCTCATTATGTTGTTTTGAATGTTCTGTGGAAGTACTTAAGACATTGTAATTCCTGAGATTGTAGATACGTGATCGGTAACTCTAATTCATTACTGAACCTTTGTTTGATAGATATTTAAGCATTTGAGTTCTCTTGAGGTTGAAGATTATAAAGATGTCAAATCAGGCTACTCAATTACCTTCGTAAGTTCCTTTTCCTCTCTCACTTTATGCCTTTTGGTGCATATTTTGCAGAAATGGTTATCAGATTACTTTTAGGTTTTGGATTATGCTTTGCTTGAACTGTGCACATCAATAAATAGCCGCATTTGAATTATTTCTTGTTCAGAATTTCAATCCCAATCCCTATTTTGAGGATGGAAAGCTTGTAAAGACTTTTACCTTTCATGAAGAAGGAACCACAAAGGTTACTGCCACACCCATAAAATGGAAAGAGGGCAAGGTATGGCTATGAGTTTTACTTGGTTTTGCTGATTTAAGCTTCTGCAATCTTTCTTTTGCTTGCCTTAATTCAAAACATAATCCGTAAATGTGAAGGGCATACCCAATGGGACTAATCATGAGAAGAAAGGGAACAAGCGGGCTCCTGCTGATGTCAGGTTAGTGTCTAAATATATTTGAAGTGTTTTACAAAATAATATTGAAAATAAAGAAAATCAGAGATGTTCATGCATACACTGTTTAACTGTGAAGTTGAATCATAATGAATATTACCTATTGATTTGTATATTACCAATTAACTGTGATGTTCATGCATACACTGTTTAACTGTGAAGTTGAATCATAATGAATATAATTGATTTGAATCATAATAACTATTTCCAATTTCATCCTTGCATTTTTTATGTTTACTAATGCAGTTTGTGGGAAATACAAATAAGGTTTTAATTTCAATTAGGGTAGTTTTGTAAAATTAGTCTACATTTCACTATTACTAAGATCATTTAATGGATTTCTTAATACATATGTTAACCTTAAATAGACAGTTATGGTGATAGAGAGGGAACACTTGAATAGGGAGGTAGCTCCCTAATTCAAGGAAGAATTTGCTCATCACGCATCAGATTGTAGAGTTTATCCTGCATACTGGCCTTAATTGTAATGTGCATTAGTAAAGATACTCTTGATCACAGATTCACCTATAATGAACTACTCTCAGGACTTAATCAAAGTACTTTTGAACCAGCCTTGTGTAATCTCCTGGTTTACTCTAAGATGGGTATTGTAGTGATGCTGGTTCTCGAGAACCCTAGTCCGGTCAAATAGGGTTTTACTACCATGCAGAGTAGCAGACTTTTCTTCTCCAAATTATTCTTTCCCACTTCTAAACATCTATCCCAAGCAAAGCCGTTAGGGCGCTGCCTGAATAGTTGTACTGTGATGTATTCTATTTTGGGTAAAATCTGGATATCTGTACTGTTTTTGGAGAATTTGCTAGTTCATGATTCTTCCTTTTTGTTGATAAATTTAAAATATGCAAATTATTTATTCAATGATGGGGGAAAAATTTGAAGGATTTTTATTCACTTCTTTCTTGTCAACCGCTGTATTTTCCATGGGAAAATTGTTTTCAATGCTTTGTTCGTATACACTTCTTGGAACAGAAAAAGTAATTTTACTTTCTTTCTGCTAATGAGTGCAGTTTCTTTAGTTGGTTTTGCGACACTGAGCAGAAAGATGATATGGATGACATTCATGATGAGGTATGTTTTTCTGGTTTTGTAAAATCCTTTCCATATTGTGCATCCTTGCCATAGATTTCCCATCTTTATACATTGCAAATTTACAATCATGGACTTTCCTTAGTTTGTTTCTATCTGGCACATAAATCCCAGTGTAATATACCCATCTAAATTGTAGGTTGCAGAATTAATCAAAGATGATTTATGGCCAAATCCTCTTACTTATTTCAACAATGTAAGTTGACTTTCAGTTCCTGCATTGTCACCTATTTTTGAAGGACAATGATGCTTCTAGGTTTCATGTCGTTATCGTTTTTTTCTTTCATTGTTACTTTCCTTGTGTTTCTTATGGTAGTTTTATAATGGAACAGGAGGAGGCTGATGAAGAAGTTGATGAGGACGAAGCTGATGATGAGGTAATTAAAGTTCTATTTTCTTTTCCTAGAAAAAGTTGGTGAATAGAAAATGCAAGAGCATTGCTTTTATACTTACGTGAATCCTGACAGTTACTGTTTGCATATTTGCACTACAAAGTTCAGTGTGGGCAGGTTTTGATTGTTAAATTTTTGGGGTGAACAAAATATGGAAGCAAAATTCAGCAGTAGAATGCTGAACTGAATGAGTTTTTTTTCTTTCCTTGTACAATTAAAGATAAGGTTGCAGCCTCGTGAGCTGGAGATCATATGTTCAAATCCTAAAAAACAGTCTTTTTGCTTATGGTGGTTTAGGGCTATATCTAACATCCCACAAACCGTACCAGCGGTCAAATCCTGAAAAACAGCCTTTTTGCTTGTGGTGGTTTAGGGCTGTGTACATCTAACATTTCACAAACCGCACCAGGTGGGAGTTTTGTGCACTATGCCACCCTTTTTCTTGTAAAATTCAAACGAAAACCAAGCCTTCTTCCACTGGTGGGATCAGTACATAAATCAATCTACATCGCTGGGTTCTATCAAAATTCAATAGATGCTACAAACTTTTTTCCAGCTGCATTAATTCCTAATCTTATGTACCTCAGCATTCCCATCTCACTACTGTAAAGCATGCTGGTCTCATGCTTCTCCAGAAGTATTTTACACTTAAATTTCAGGTACTACACCTCTACATTTCATCAATCCAGTTTCGGTCCTGTGTGACGTTCATCTCAATTCTCTTATTGCTATCTGAGATAGATTCAACATAAAGTACGGACACACCATTTGGATGTTATGTATAACAGTCGGATATGTATCCATGTCAGGTTGTCGGCCAGGATCCATAAATGTGAAAGAAGCTGACATCAACATGACTGATTTCAAATGCTTTTAATGCCAAAATTAAGCCGTTGCTTTCTAAGAAAGAATTAGTTTGCTATAAATTCAAATTGAGCCATTTGATATTAATTATGTTACTCCTATATGTTAACATATTATGGTGCATTATAATGAACGAATCTCATCATTGGCAGAACAAGGACGAGGATGACACTGATGATGGTGATGATGAACAAGATGAGGATGACGATGAAGGTGCAGACTGAGGATGATGGCAAGTGAAAACACTGCATTGTGCTGATATTACCTGTTTGTTTTTATCTGGTTATAGTAGTATCTAAGTGGTCTTTAGGGGATGTTGATCATGGCCACTCTTTTTGTTAGCTAATGTCAGCAAGTGCACCAACCAAGGCCAGTTAATAATGGCTTCTTTATGAACATAATGTATTTATTGTCCTGTCAAGTTAATTCTGGTTTTCATCCCTAGTGCACCCTTCCAGATACTAATGGTACATCGGCTTTATTTATCGGCCTTTTTGTAGTGGAACTGCTTAGTGAAATTGAGGTATGTAGTTTTATGAGAAGAAATTTCTGTGTTTAGTGTCTAGCTGTTTGGTAATTTCATGCTAGGCGACCGTTCAAAGCATTATAGTAGTAATGTTCCCCTCAGTCGATGTTTGATATCAGGATTTTTTCTGGAATAAACAACAAAAATACATGTTCCCAAATACCCCAAATGTAAAGTTGTTATTAAAATAAACTATATTTATTATAATGGGAGTCGACTCCCATTGTACTGGATTTTATTTTATTTTTATTTTTTTTTCATTAGAATGAGTTGATTGACTCCCGTTGTATTAGATTTTTTTTAATTAGAAGTCGATTTAAATTGACTTTTAATTTTTTTAAAACAAAAGTCAATTTAAATCAACTTTTGAAGAAGTCTCTCTAAATTGACTTTTTTGTCCTGTGTAATATTAGATTTATAAATAGAGGTGAACGTTCATTTATAATTGGTTTATGTTTTTAGTTAAAAAAAAGAGTGAGGAATTAGTAGATATTTCAGTATATTATAATGGTGAGGAAAAAATATATAAAGATGAAATTACTTTTGATTCTTCAAATAAATTTTGATGGTTGTATATCCAACTGTTACTTAGTCACAATTCCAATCTATTATAATAGAAGAGTTTGGGGAGTGCATGAGCTTTAAGAGAGTGCTATATAGGATGTCTATTGGTGTCGGTCAACTCCTAAGGTTTCATTATTTTGAAATTAAGAAGAATGGTCCTGTTAGGTGCATGTTTCATATGCAAAAGCGATTTAGCAGCGTACTCATCGTTATTGAGCTCCTTGTTGAGCTTGAAGATGTTCGCTCAAGCTCTGGTACCTCGAATGTTAGTTCGTCGTTTGTGCCGAACATCAATCCCTCATCTCCTTTGACCACTTATGATACAAAGTCTCCAAGCCTTGCATATCTTGTGAGGGACATCCCTCATCTAGTGGTTCATCCTATGTCGAGTGGTGACTACTATAGTAATGATGATTACGACGATGATGACATGGTGCATCATACACCAGTACCTCTACGAGGTATATTTACTCCACCACTTAGCCTCACCATTTCCCCAGTTACTACACCACTTAGCTTGAGCCTCAATGTCATGACGAAGGTTCAACATCAACATTGGGATCAGGAACTAGTAATGATTTGTATATACGTCGGCATTTCCTAAATAAGGAAATCTTGTTGTTTGCTGTTAAATACTACAGTCTTCGTAGAGGCATGCAACACAAAGTCCTTAAGTCTGACAAAAGAAAATTTTGGTGCAGGTGTGCCATGACAGAACAAGAATGTGCCATCTCTATGATGCTTTGTTTTAACCAAGTTCTTCATTGACTTTTAAAATATTGTGCAAAATAGATATATTATAGACGTTGATTGATTTTTTTTTTTAAATATGTTAATTACTGGAAGACTAATTTTGTTTTAGTGTTGAATTTTGATGGAATGTTAAAGATCTTTTAACAATCATACAATCAATTATTTCTATTTGTTTGACCTTTTAAGTAATGAGTGTGATAGTCAATTATATTTATTGATAAGTTAGTATATGATTGGATGACTGTGTAAAGATTTTTTACACTATCAATGCATTCAATTTTTTTTAAACACCATTAGATTTAAGAAAAAAACATATTGACCTTTTTTTTCTTCCAAATGAGTACATGTTTGTTTTTCACTACTAGAAAAACACCTTATTCTGGCAGATTAATCGGCAAATTTCATTGTTTTCTTCAAATTTTGCGTCAGAAGACATTTAATGGTAATTGGCTTGTTACTAATGTATTAGCGGCAAATAGTGTATTTGCCATTAGATAGAGGCAGATATATCCACCGATAATATGTCACAAGAAGCATCTCTATGATATGATTACTGACGTATATATCCATCATTGCCCCATTAGAATTTAATAATAATATTATTTCACTGGAGGATATATCCATCAAAATTCTCTACAAAATTTAAAAAGTTAAATAATTATATAAAACACATATAAATGAGACAATTAAAATAAGTAAATAAACTAATTAAAATTTAATATTCATTACAATTAAATTTTTTTTAAAAAACTAAAATATTTCATTCAAAAGTTGGCATTAGGGTAATCATAGTTGGGAATGTATTTGTGACTGATGTTGTTATCATTGTCCATGCCTTTGTCATTGCCGATGGTAATGGAAACATGATCGTCATCCTCTGAGCTTTCTAGGAGAAGTCAGTTGGCTGTAAGGACCCCCCTGCTTGTAGCTGTGACTGTGACCACATGTGAGACTGACTGAAGCACATATTCTTCTTCATTTCCATTATTTCTCTCTTCCACTCTGCTCGCATCTCCTCCCAAAGGCGGGTCATCTCCCTCTCTTGCTCCTACAACTGCAAACCCTAGGTGTGGAGTTCAACATTGAGGTCATGAACAACACAATAGACCTCATCATCTATAGCCACACCGGACCCAGAATTGGTGCATCTTCCCTTAGATGCATGACAAGCTAATCTCCTACTCTTAGGAAGAATTGCCTCCTGACCGTATGTGCGATTTCTGTTACATCTATGCATAACTTGTCTTCATCAATTTATATGGGACCTTAGCGGTTCCATCTTCATCCTTGGCTAGGCTCTACTCTGATCCATTCGAGAGGGTCATTGGACGAACCTTGCGAAAGGCCAGTTCTGGTGGAGGCCATGTCTGGTTGAGCAAATGGAGGGGGCACAAGGTCCTGAGTATGTGGAAGAGGAGGAAGTGGACAAACATTGATCTTATTCAGCGACCATTGCCATACTTGATAAGGGGGCATATTCAACCTCATCCACATACGGGCCCCCATACCCCGCCCACCCATGAGTAGGCATATTATACCCCCGCGGAAGTATAGTATAACTTGGAGGAGGCATACCATGCCCCAGAGTAGGTATATTATACCCTTGAGAGGGCATATTTTACTTGTGAGAGGGAATGCCTTGGAGTGGGTATAAAACCCGAATAGTCGGGGGCATATTATATCCCAGAGGGGGTATAATTTCGGTAGTAGGCGCGATGGCGGATGGGAGGATGAAGGGGGCACCACCAACAATGATATTGCTGTCTTTAATGCCTAATAGGTGAGCATTCGTTCCTTATTTTACCGTCCATATTTAAACATTGCATGCTAATTTAGTGCATAATTATAACACAATATCAAGTATTTTCATCTATGACCTCTTTGTGCTTGAATTGTCAAATTGTTGATTTTATTTCACCATTTGTAGGGAAATTAATTGTCTTTTGAGTATCCTATACATTTGACCCTTTTCTTGGAGTGTTGATTGCTTATAGGAATCAAAGAATTGGTGCATAAAGGCTAGGAGTTAGAGTTGGAGGAGCAGTTTGGGTGTGCTAGTTGAAGCCATGTACCGCTATAGTGGTAAAGACTAATACTACAATAGTCTCTAGAGAGCAAATTTAGGCGAGAGACATTCATTGCATTGCTATAGCGATCCCTCGAGTAGTGTCAGACATGTTCAGCATGTGTAGACTTTGTTTATCTTTGTAAATGTTATTATAAATAACACTTTGGAGAAACGAAAACACAACCTTTTGCATTACATAGTAATTATTAGGATTTTTGTCCATTTCTTTTCTCTTAGCTAGGGTTTGTTGCTATTTTGAGCATTCAAATTGATGCACAACTTGTTCATTCTCTCAATTTCATACATCATCATTGGTAATCATCCATCCATGGAGGAGAAGTTATTTATACTTGCATGAGGATTGTCAACGGTTAAAGATTTTCCATCTACTCACGCATATATATATTATCACAAATACGTGCACACACGAACATACATTATCTCACACACACACACTAACGCTTACACACACAAACACACATACACATTCTCACTAACATACATTAACACACACACACATTCAAAATATCACTAACATACACTGACACACACACATGCATACACATTATCACACACACACACACACACTAACACTTATACAAGATTATCACACATTCACACATTTCACACAATAATTCAAGCCACAACAACAAACAACATCAATTACCTTTTCATATCATATCATATCATCAACAACACATAATTACCATATCAACTAACACTTAATTACACATAATATCATACATGCAATTACACGCAACACATCAACAGCATATCATATCATCAACATCAATTATCATATCATACCATATTATCATACTATTAATTACTCAGCTTAGCTCGAAGTTTATTAATTTGTCATATATTGTGTACACATCTAGTCATCTATCCTATAGTCAATTTATTATCCTAAGCAAAAAAAACAAAGAAACAAGTAGAATTATATAACTTGTGCATCACACAGTTTAGAAGGCTACTCTCTTAATAAAATTGATGATATATCTTTTATGAAATTATTTAGTTCATCGAATATGACACAAGGAGAAATGTTATATCACTATTAGAGTACAGTTATTGTATAAATTCAAGGGAAAATACACATTTTGGTCCCTTAACTTTTTTTTTTTCCTTTTAGTCTTCTAACTAATTTTCTATTCTTTTAAGTCCCCTAATTCTTCCAAAATATGTCCGCTAACTTTTTTTTTTGTTTTTTATTTTGGTCCCTTAACTAATTTTTCATACTTTTTGGTCTTCTGACTCTTAAAAAAATATATTTTAAGTCCCCTAATTTATTTTAATTTTTCATTCATGTCCATTAACATTTGATATATTAATGAATATATGCATAAAAAATATAAAATAATTATCCATGCATCATTTTTATTGATTAACAATCGCAAGTGATAATAAACTTTGGTAATTTTCTTTTATATTCTAGTAAATTTTGGTGATCGTTAAATAATTGTAAATAATTATATATATTATGATAATTATTCAAAATAATTTGATATATTTTTTACATTGTTATTGGCCAAAGATTCAAATTATATTCAATTAAATATATGCAATTAGCTACCACCAACCATTAACTTTTTCAATTAAGTATTCAAACTACAATAATTCTTATAGTTAAACCTTATGCCAAATTATATTTAGTCTATTATCAAAATCTTAGAGAACGACATGTCAAAATCTATGAGTGTTACACGTTAAAATTTTTACTAATTGATGTTTCATAATTTCTCTTTTCTTATTTCATTAACTATTATTTAAAACATATTAATATATTAAAAAATTAAACATATTTAACAACATATTTAGAATAATGATATATTTTTTTTCATATATACTTAACTAGCAACGTTATTTTTTAAGAAATATATAAATATTTTTACAAACATGCACTAGATGGGAAAATATTTATTTTTAAATGGTAAAAAAATTGATATTTAACACACATAAGTCATGTTAAATCATTTACTAATAACATTGTATTAGAAAATTATTGTAGCTTAAGAAATTAATTAAAATTTTTATAACTTTTGGTGATTGTTTTTGTAAGTATATTAAAGTTTAAGAATGTAATTGAAAGATCTGATAGTTGATGATAGCTATTTGTAAGTGACTAAAAATTTAATGGTTAAATTAAAAGATTTAAAAGCTTAAGGTATTTACTTGCAATTGAATGAAAGTTTAGAGGGAGGGGGGTTGTAGATGTTATTTTTCCTATTTTTCTTTAAAGAGTTAGAGGACAAAAAAGTATGAGAAAATTGTTAGAGGACCAAAATGAAAAATAAAAATAAGTTAGGGGACTAAAAACGTGTTTTATTAGAGTTAGTGAACCAAAAAGAATAGAACATTAGTTTGGAGACCAAAATGAAAAACAAAAATAAGGTAAGGAACAAAATGTGTGTTTTACCAAATTTTCATCTAAATAATTAATTATAGGTTATAATTTGTGGAATGGTAAAGTAATTATGGTAAGCATAACACACATTTATCAAGTGATATTTCCTCTTTTAAAATAATTATCCTTATTTTGACATCATATAAATATGAGTTGTACAAATGTTTTAAAATCCTAATTTAATTAAATTTAAACAGTAATTTTATAAGAGAGGGAGTAGTTCATACAGTAAAATTAAAATCATATATTGGTGATTAACTTCAACATATTTAAATTACTTTTAAAAATAAGTTTATGTCTTTTTTTATAATCAAAGTTTAAAAATAATGTTGATCTTGTTCAATACATACGTGACACAGACACTATAGTTTAAACTTGTACTTCAACCACGTTATTTAATTCTCTCACCACTAAATTATTCTTATTAACTTGAGAATAATTTTGCCCGATGCTATTCAAACAACATTTATTATTTTAAAATAATCTTTAATAACAAATTCTCACACATAAACTCATTCTTTTTTATTTTGACTTGAACCCAAAAAATCTGGCCTTAGTCAAAGCAAGAATAACTCAATTCTAGACCCAAGTTAATTTCAATTCTGACCAAAATTTAGTCAAATAAAAAATAACTCAATTCTAGACCAAAATTAATTTCAAGTCTGACCAAAATTTACTCAAAGCAAAAATAACTCAATTCTAGACCAAAATTAATTTCAATTCTGACCAGAATTAATTGTCAAATTAAATTCATTCAAACATAACCTCGTAACCCGCAAAGTAAAATTAAAATCAACACTAGCTATAAAGAAAGAACACACTTTGTGGGGAGTAGAGCGGCATTGGAAGAAGCACATTACCGGCAATAAGAGATCGAGATGGCCGAGCCTTACTGCATCCCCACAGTTGACCTCTCTCCCTTCCTGAGTGACGATGGGGACGGGAAGAGGAAGAGAGCCATGGAAACCATAACCAAAGCGTGCTCCGAATACGGCTTCTTCCAAATAGTGAACCACGGCGTCCCCCTGGATTTGATGAGGAGAGCCGTGGATCTGTCCAAGGCGTTCTTCGGTCTCGCGGATGAGGAGAAGGGCAAGAGCGCCCCTTCCACGAACGCGCCGCTCCCAGCTGGCTACAACAGGCAGCACCCGAGCTCGCCGGACAAGAATGAGTACCTGCTCGTCTTCCCTCCCGGGTCCAACTTCAACGTCTATCCCGAGAACCCTCCTGAGTTCAGGTGATGATTCATTCATTGTTTCAAGATCTTAATTTGTCTCGTTAATTAGTTGGTTTTTGATCTGTCGTGCATGTAAGGTTTCCAGCTGATTTCTTTGTTTTCCTCTTGATATGTGTTGATTGTTTGTGTGTGTGTGTGTGTGTGGAGTCATACAAGGTGTGTGAGATTAATTGTTATGAGTGTAAAGTTAGGCTTCGTTACTTGTATATAAGTTTAGTATAGCCTGTATACCAAAATATGAGTTGGAACACAAATTTACAATTATATGAGTCTGTGGCAATTTCAGATCTTTTAAAAAATAAAAAAAAAGGTCTGAAATCGCCATAAGGTGTGACGATTTTAAACCTTTTTTTTTAAAGAAAAAGGTATTGGGTCTAAAATTGTTACAGGGTGTGGCGATTTCAGACCCAGACCTATACAAATGTAAATATATAGATAATAAATCCTTAAAGTTATCGTTTATTTAAATCGTGACTTTTTGAATTGAATAACAGGTGAGACAGGTAACTATTTTTATTTATATGATAATATTTAGTATCGTTACACTTTCCGTCTATTGCAATTAAACTCCTTGAATCATGCAATCAAGTGAAGTAAAAGAACAGTTCAATTTAATAACTATCTTTGGTAGGAAGACAATCAGATAGTAACACGGTTATACTTTTTTTTATGTAACATTTAAATTTTAATATGGTTTACGGAAAAACTCATAAAAGATGAACGCTAACATCCATATGAGTTCTGCTACACGTACACCAAAAAATATACACCATACATACACCCTATACTTATATACATAAAGTTTGTGTTTTAATGCATGTAATGTTTGTGCACTTAATTAAGTATAATTGAGAATATCATCTGTTCCGAAGTATGCACCTCGGTACAGGCTCTGGATCCTAAGGCTCGGGAACGGGATGAATGCTCTAGCTCCGGCATGATCGATCTCTGGACTCGCGATTGAGGTGTGTACCTGTAATTACTCCGACGCTCAAGTAAGCAAGGGTCTAAGGAGTATACTAAGTGATTATTGGATCCTTTCATACCTGGGACGCGGGCTTATTATATAGCCGAGGCGGTTGAGGAGGTTCCGCGTATCGCGGTGGTGGGGGATATCTCGACCCCGCGCTATGCGCTCTAGCCGTGGATCCTGCCGAGATTTCTCTTATCTCGGCCAGATAAGATACGCGGAGTGGGTTATCTTATCTTGGACGGATAAGATAACGGGGATCTCGGGGGCGCTTATCTTGGGCGGTTATGAGATGCTGATATCGGGGTGACCTGTTAAGAGCGGTTGGGTCAGGTCCGCGGATATGGGCCTGGATGCTGGGGCCGCTAGGATGGGTCTTCATGGCCCAGTCCGTAACATCATCTATAAGTTTATAATGTTTGTGCACTCATGATAATAAAATTTGTGTATTATTAATGGTGTATGTATGAGTGTGTAAAATTGGGTGTACATGTAGCATTTTTGCACCCATATATATGTGTGTGAGGAATCATAAAATTAAGAGATTAATTGTTATGAGCGTTAAGTTATCGTTTAATTAAATCGGGACTCTTTGAATTGAACAGCAGGTGGTGAGAGGGTTAACTATTTTTATTTATACGATAATATTTGATTAGATGACGCTGTAAAAAAAGAAAAAGAATCGTGCATTGCAATTAAACTCTTTGAATCATGTAGTCACGTGCCGAATGTGACACAGGGAACTGCTTGAAGAAATGTTTGAGAAGCTGAGCAAGACAGCGTTGCTACTGGAGAGCATCGTAAACGAGTGCTTGGGTCTGCCTCCCAACTTCCTCAAGGAGTTCAATCATGATAGGAGCTGGGATTTCATGGCGGCATTGCACTACGGCCCGGCTTCTCCAACCGAGAACAATGGGATCACTGAGCACGAAGATGGCAACTGCATCACCCTTGTGCTCCAGGATGAGGTGGGGGGCCTCCAGGTCCGAAAGAACGGAGAGTGGGTCCCTGTTGTTCCTGCTGAGGGCACCATTGTGGTCAATGTGGGAGATGTTATTCAGGTAATTAATGACCGTATGCTTTTTTTGGGCCTTTCCTTCTTCCTCAATTTCCAACTAGTTAGTTAGTTCTAATTCTTCCGGTTCTTGCAGCTCCTTGTGCTGAACAATGTTTTGATCCAAGTACATCTAGGTTGCATATGATTTCTGTCCTAGATAGAAAGAGCAATAGAGAATGTCTAGTGTTCCTCATTTTTTTAAAAGAATAACATTTATACCCCCCTAAACTTTCACTCAATTTTAAGTGGGTACCTTAAACTTTTAAAATTAGTCAAAGTTAAGGGTCAAATTGGAAGATTTAGAAGTTTGAGATGCTGATTTGCAATTGGATGAAAGTTTGGAGGATATGGGGATATCGATCTTATTTACCTCTTTTTTGATATTTAGCTTAAAAATTATTCTAGAATAGGAGCAATTGTGGTTTTCTTTGTCTACGCCCTGTCTTCAAACGTGTTTTTGTTCACAATGTCTCTGTTTCAATCTTATAACAGGAACTAAGATAATGCTTGGTTCCCATCCTAAACAAAGAGGACAAAGACATTAGGGATAGAATATTTAGATAGGGGAACAAACATGAAACTTATAATTATACCTCTTTTGGGACAATTTTTAAATTAATTTTTGTTACTTCAAAAAAATAGGAACGTGAGAGACATATTTCAAAGATGATTTTTAAGCTAATTTTTATTACTCTAAAATTTAGAAGAGACAAAGGTATGCTACATCTCCATTATCCCCTGTCTCCCTGCACTTTCTCTCCCAAAAGCTACCCTAAGAATACCTAATTAATTCTGAACCATCGAGTTTTTATACTTTCCGATTAAACTCTCATTTTAGTTCCTAAAATCAATAAAGCACGAATACGCGTCGGAGGCCTCCGTATTCGTGCCTGATACACTGATACGTGTTGGATACACAGATAAGCGGAATACATGAATATACGCACCCTCGTTTTGTTTATCTGTGCAGTTTTAGTTTTTAAAATTCCAAAACAAGAGATGCAATACACGTAGGTTAGGACATTAGAACAAATGATATTAATTTTATTTTTAAAAATTGTAGTATATTGAGATAATTTGTTTATTTTTACACAACTTAACATATATGATTATGTCAGTAATTTGTCTTTTTTTTTAATTTATAATTTATTACTTTATGTTTTATTTTAGAACGTATCTTAACTGTGTCATATCCTATATTCTTAAGAAGTGTTGTATCTTCGTATCCGTGTCGTGTCATATCGTGTCGTTCCAGTGCTTCCTTGCCTAAAATTGTAAGCATCAACGGTCCCATAACATAGTTCCCAACTTTAAGAAATTCACCTTTTTTGCATCCCAAACAACAATCATGATTTACCAGCCCTTGATTATGCTATTTTGGATTTTTAACTGGTTCTCTGTTTCACATCAATTGCGAAGGTGCTGAGCAACAAGAAGTTCAAGAGTGCAACTCACAAAGTTGTGAGAGCGCCACGAGACCGGTACTCGTATGTGTTCTTCCACAACTTGAACGGAGAGAAGTGGGTTGAGCCGTTGCCGCAGTTCACCAGAGAGATTGGGGAGGCACCCAAGTACAGAGGGTTCCAATTCAAGGAGTACCAGGCGCTGAGGCTGAGGAACAAGACCCACCCACCCGAACGCCTCGAGGATGCGATCCACATTACTCATTATGAAATTGATGCGTAGATTTTGGTTTGTTGGGGGGTTGTTTGTGAACCTTGTTTTTGGTTTTTGTGTTCTTCTGGTGGCCCCCCATGCTGTGTGACATCAATCAATAAGCGTGGGATCTTGAAATTAGCTTCAGGAAAAAAAAAATAATAAAAGGCAGGTGAAGATACATTTCCATTTTGTTATTTTTAGAAAAGTAGGGACGGTTTTATTATCACCTGAAAAACGAAAACAGGTGGGGAACGCCATTACAAAGTTTCTAAGCCAACACGCTAGCAAGGTAGGGAGTGCTCACCAAAAATATCTGGGACACACCCTTTCCTTTGGGGTGGGGTGGAGGAGAAGTACATTATCCTTAGGACACAAACCATCACCCAAGACCATTTCCATCCCCCTAGATGATTTGACAAAAGTAGATAATTGTTTTAAAATTGAGTCTATCTTGTTTGGACTTGAGTGAATTCAGGTGAGCTCGTAAACTTTCAGGTAACATTTACAATGGATAGATCAAGTTGTTGCACAATGAATGTGCATTATAAATGGCTTGATGTAGCAGATAGTCCCATTTTTTTTTTAATTCTCTAAGTATGAAAAATCTATTTTACCTCTCATTAATAAGGCGTCTCTACCGGTCCACTTCCGCCCCTTCATTATCATTGGTGTCGATGCCAATGTCGCTACCGCTTTTACCTAGAAATATTAGATCTTCATCATTATCACCGGACACAATCTAAAAATCATTTTTTTTATCATTAACAACAGTAACACATAAAGTTACACTTTTACCAAGGTTATTTTTCATCACCACCAACAAAAATCTAGAAATATCATATCTTCATCATCAACACATTCAAAAACCCATAAATATTGAATCTTCATCATCATATTCAGATCAAAAAACCAAGAAATCTTTATCATCAACTATATAAAGTTACACCTTTTTAATTACATCTAAAAGCATCAAATCTAAAGCCTTCCTTTTCTTCATCATCAACAACACGATGTGCACCTTATTCATCATGTCTGGGATCACTAACCCACTATGACATGCCTTGTTCGATCTGGGAACGCTGGTAGTGGGGATTAAGGGTGGAATAGTGGTGGTAGGTCAAAGAGCAGTAAAGTCAAGGCGGAAGGCGACACAAATGTGGTGGAGTATTAAGCATAGAGTTGGAGGAGGCAGAAAGAAGGACGATGTCAACCCTACCACAATCCATAGCTCCACCAACAGATTTGGAAAACACACAAATAAATCTAAAAACACATAACACATACACAAATAGATTTGGGCAACCAATAGCCCCCAAACCCACCATCGATGTCCAATGTTGTGCATAACACAATGCTGTTGCCAAGTGGCCTCAAGAACTTAAGAGGGGGGTGAATTAAGTTCTATAAATTTCCAAAACATTTTTAGAAAACTTGAAATGGATGAATAAGAATGTTTTAGAGATAATGCGTTTATCAAGAACAAAGATGGTGAATAAAGCATTGTAAGCAAAGAATCAAAATTGCAATAAAGTAAAGATTAGGGAAAAGAAAAGCAAAACCCAAAAATTTATCCTGGTTTGGTCATGCTTTGTGGCCTATGTCTAGTCCCCAAGCAATTTTCCTGAGATTTTCCACTAGATCCAATCTTTTAATGTGTTTGGAAACCTTTACAACACTTGAATGCTTTCACTTCAAGGAATCCCTCACCCTTAAGTTCAAGCCACCCAAGAGCAAGAGATTCCTCACTCTTAATTCACTTGAGGGATGCCTAACCCTCTTACAATGTTTCAAAAATACAAGAGGAAGAATAACAATCACTATCTCAAAGAGAACATTACACAAGTTTAAGAACTACAGAGTTTTTGCACGTGATAACTTTTTGGCCAAGATTTTTGATGCAGAGATAATAGAAGAAAAAGAATGGTTGAATGTAATTGATACTTAGTTTTTCTTATGTGAAATGTTGCATGAAATAAGGTATTTATAGGCCTTGAAACCGTGCAAAATGATTGACTTTCAAAGAGACATGTCCCTTGTTGAAAAGTCACTTCGTTTTGGCATAACGGACAGTGGCAATTGATTACATCATCTTGTAATCGATTACTCATGAAGAGTGTAATCGATTACATTGTGTTGTAATCGATTAGAACATTTCCAGAAGTGAGTAATTGATTCACTTCAGTATGGTAATCGGTTACAAGGCCTTTAAAACCAAAATTTACCATTTTCCCACTATATACCCTTGATGAAAATCCTTTGTAATGTTACATTCAAGTTATATGCTTCATGAAAAACTTGTTTAACATAATATCTTTTTGCATGAAGTTTTTCAAAAGGTTTTAAATGATTGAATCAAAATCATGTCCATAGAAAATTATCAAGAGAAAAACATTTTACAAAAGAACCTAAGTTTAGAAAGTAATACCAAATTGAGCTTTTGACTTTGTTCTTTGTAATTGTTGAAGTCGCCAATATAGATTTGATTTGAAGAGCCAATTTGCTTGGAGTTTTTCCTTGAGGCGCATTGCCATTGATTTCTCATTTGCGTCTTTTATTTGTCCTTTGTTTAGAAATCCATTGACATCCTTTTGCCATCGTCAAAACCTATAACATTTTCATTTACAAATGCTAAATAAGTAAAATCACAAACAAGAATCCATCGCAATTGACCTCCACGACACTCTACTAAACCTTCTCTGTAGCTAGTTCTTCACCTGTGACTCGTTAGAACCTACCTTTGCTGACTCTCCTAGCACCGATCGTGTCTTCGTTTGTGTTAACCACAACGATGCTCCCATTGTTGCCTTGATCTTCTTTATAGACGAGAATTCATACGACGACCACAATTCCTTATTGGACAATGTCCTCAAGGTAGATGATGTCGACGATCAGGTGTTTAAGAACTTTACAAGCTCTCTGCCGCAAAGTAGTAGGGGGGACAAATGGGCGTGGGGTTGCGCATTAAAGGTGGAGGTGGTGGCATGTAACACCCTAATGCCTATAATATGCTTTCAAGTCATATCATGGCGTAATTAGTTGCTATGCTTTAACTTTACCTTGACTTATAATTAGTTTATTAAAAACTTTATTTGAAAATAGTGGTAGATTTTGAAATTTTGAAAAACTTTTCGAAAACCCGAGCCTTTTTGATTGAGGAATTAAAACGTGAAAGATGTTATCATGAAATAACGACAATAGTGATGATAATAGCATATATCATAACATACATCTCATAACATTAATTTACAATAAGCTTAAACACAAGCAATAATGATTCATTATTACTGTCACGCTCCAACTTAGGACGTGACCGCACGTAGGGCTACTGCCCTACGGAAGCTCTGACGTGGCATAATAACGATGCATGCAATGATAAATAACTTATTTCATAAAAACAATTGGTTTCATTTAATAATAATTGAGTTTACATAACTTCTGAAATGATGTCCTAAAAACATAATTAAATACATGAATGCTAAAAAATGGGGATCCTGCCCTAGGTATCTGGAGCATATCTACTAACAACCCTAGTAGACCCCACTACGAAGAGGAGCTTACTACTGATGTTGAATCCTCACTTCTACTAGACGAGGGGGATGTCCTCTACTGCATCTAAAAAATATCATTGACAGATGGGTCATTTTGTCATCTCAGTGGTGGGTACCTTAGTACCACACATATATTGCACGGAACATGGTATATATATATACATATAAATGAATGATGAGGTAAAAGAGTAAATGAGGGGGCTGTTGAGGTTTATATAGGGTTCTAGGAAAAGTGTTCGAGAAGTTAGAAGTAGAATATGAAGGGATTCCGACGTGAAAATTTGGGGAAGTGGAAAGACAAGTGATGTAACATTGTACTATTCCCAAAATTTGCATTTATTTTAATGAATATGAAGGGTTAAGAAACGTGGGTCGACCCACATTAACATGATACAAAATGCCCCAGAACCAAGTAGATAGAGCAAAAAAGGAAATTAAGAGTGGGTCGAAAGATAATCTGTATTAGGGACGATAAAAGTTTGTGTGAGAAGAGGAAGGGTTTCTGAGAAAAATAACTTTGGGATAGGTGATGAGGTGACAGGGCTAGTAATAATGACCTAAGAAAACCTATAAATTACTTTTTTGAGTTTTTAATATTAAATAAGGGAGACAAGATCTCGGACGAGAGCCATCAAAACTCTAATATTTTCCTTTTTTGGCCCTTTTCAAAAAAGAAAAATATTAGGGGAAATCTTGTTATTGTGAAAATATATGACAATGGTAATCAGGTAAAATCATCAAGGGGATTATCAAAGATAATGAAATGATCGAAAGAAAAACCCTATTAGTGAAATCAAGGATAGACTGGGAAGTTCATGGTCGACAATGTGAATCAACCATGAGTGATTGAAGGAGATGGGGTCGACCAAATGAACAATTGTACAAGAAGAATATTCTTTGTTTAACTTTCACTCAGGCAGAAGACCATTAAGAGTTTAAGAGTAAGCAATGAATCGACCTAAATTGATGATTATGAGCGACCCCAATCTAACCTTGGATGGAATGATAATACGAAATAAAAGGCTCGACTTTCCAAACTACTAAAATACGATGAGCCTGAGGAGAAATCACGTTCGACTCGCAAGTTACCTACATCAATGTGCGCCCATTAACAAAAAGTGGCGGTCACAAAGAATGTGCAAAACTTTACAGAGGAAATAACCGCCCACTACGCAGAAAATAAGGAAAGTAGGGAAAATGGCATTCTAAGAATCAAATTCTAACCGTTTGAGAAGACACGTGGTGAGCATGCAAGGAGTCACTAAAGGCTATAAATAGAGATGCTCAGAACAGGACAAAAAAAAGGAGGAATTTTTACTTGAAAAAATTCTCACAGTTTCAACACTTTCCTATAACATAGAGCATTGAGAAGACTCAAGTAGATTTCTCATTTCTTTTCTTGCTCTTCTTTTCTTTTTTAGTCTATTTCTTTAATAATTTAAAGTCCATTTCATTTTATCTTTGTTGCAATCTTTGTATCAAACACTTTGTTATTCCAGTGAGCAATAATTATAGTTCTTGAATCCATATCTTTACTAAAAAGGCTCATTCCTCACTTTTTATCACAGTTATTTAATTTACATGACGAACGATCCATCAAACCAAATTCCACGTAAAATAGTTATAATATCTTGATTTTGATTAAACGTTGGTTAAATCCTTTCCATGTATATGGATATGCCGACTAGCTAGCAAATGTGATGTGCCAGGGAGTGGGACCATACACGCATTTGACTAGCAGTTGTTGTTGGGTTGGGTTGATGGCTAGCTAGCTTGCCCAATTAATTAGGAAACTACAACATCACAACTCACATAAATATACAATTGTGTGTGTCTATATATATATATATAAACTAATGTACCAAAAAAGAAAGAAAAAGACTATAGATTTTGCAAAATGTAGGCGAGAAATTCTTAATTATTGGTAAAGTAAGAAAAATCAATGTATCAAAAGAAATAAGAAAACTTAACTGCACTTATTTATTCATTATTTAGCACAGCATTAAACTAAGTCGCCGCGATCTTTTAAATTACTTTCATCTATTTATTATTTGACACGATATTCAATCTGAGTCATATCTATTTTGTAGATCACTCGTGCGTATTAATCATTCATTGTTTGTCGCATCAGTAAATAACAATTGGTTTTCCTTATTGCTGAACAATTAAGAATTTATAAAGGGTGGGCTGTCTTCTTCAACATGACATGTATAAGCAGCAAGGCATGTGGTCTCAGAAAAGGCAGCAAGACGGTTAAGTTGTTTAGCAAATGCAATGTCCACGATGCCCTCGTGGGCAGGGTACAGTACTAGATTCAATTATGTTGTTTACATTGGACTCCATCATTTTATAACGTCATACCTAATAATTGTACGTATTGCGTGGCCTCACTAATCCATTCATCTTATTTGTGGCTTAATCAATTAAAGAGTTATTATATATAGCTCAATAGGTATAGTTAAGATTATCTTTAGGTTTTTACAACTAGTGATAATGATAAATTTAGATAAATATCCCCGTCTAATGATGAAGGTCATAGGAAAATAAATAAATATATCTTCAATGCCTTTTCCTAGATGCTTGACAAACAAGTTATACAGGAATGCATTCTGAATAATAACAACAACAATAATAATAATAATGATTAGAGAAGAAGGTATACAAATAACAATTTGTTGTAAAGTGAGCTTTGTGTGTGTGTTTTTTTTAAATGGTTCCTCTAAAATTTAATTTATTGTTGATTACATTTTAACTATTAAGGTGTGTACTTTAACTTCTAAAGTGCAAATTGCACTTTAGAGGAGTCTAATCATTTTTTTTTTACTTCAAAAATTACATTTAGTGGATTTAAATCTAAGACTTCATGCATATTACCAAAATTTCTCATCACTAAATCAATCCTAATTATTTAGTTGTGTGCTTTTAGGGGAAAAAAAAAGGGTCCGCATATGTATTAATAATTTTATACTATCTAGATCATGCCCTTCGTTCCATCACAATTAAAAACATGGTAATTAAGTAATTCAGAAGAAAAACAAACAAAATGCTATGTTTGATTTTGAGCATCAAAATTTACTTATTATAGAGTCGGTACGAAGGATTCAAAGAGAGAGTTACCTTTTTTGTCATCTTGCAGGAATTTTAGTCTTTGCAAATTGTTGGCGGGTAATTTTGCGACAAGAGTTTTTTACGTAAGCAGTGCGGCTAGACATACACCACTTTTGGTGTTATAGGGAACAAACTCTACTCTATATTTTATAACTGTCACTTATTCTTTTATATATCTCGCGATTCTCACTCTCATCTCACTTGCGTGCGCACACTTCTCGACCAAAATAGTCCGTGCCTCTCTCTCTTCTTGTTTCTCTTACTCTTGTTTAATACAGAAGTTTTTACGAAGTATTACATAAACTTTGGAGCAACGATACGAAAACTTTTATATGTGTATAAACAACATATACAACAACCAATTTCAAAATTTGATAACAACATACACAAACTCTTGAACATAAAAACACAAACTTAGACAAAGAATTAACTATGATTAAATTTTTTTGGATCAATTATAACCACGAATCATATTAATTATACACAAAATTTTTAATTGGACTACACAAACTTTTTTTAAGAGATTTACACAAATAAACAATTGTGCAATATATGCAAACTAGCAAGCAACCAGTTTCTAAATTTGTTAACAACATACACAAACTCTTAGACGTAGAAACACAAACATTAGCACAAAATTACATAAACCTTTAACTAACATTTAGAATTTTTGGATCACTCATAAGCACAAATATATACACACTTTTATGAAGTACTACACAAACTTTTGAATAATGATACACAAATTTTTATGTGTGTAAACAACATGTACAACAAATAATTTTGAAATTAATTTGATAACAATATAGGGAGATTTTGTATTCTACACAAACATTTCAAAATAGATGCACACACTTTTGTGCTCACTTACACAAACTGTTTAACAAGCAGAAATAAAAAATAAGATGAAAAAGAAAAAAAAACATTGGTACTCATATGCACAAACTTTTAAACACGATTACACAAACTTTTCTTTTAAAAGTACACAAACTTTTGAACACCCAAAAATAAAAAATATGACAGAAACAAACACAAAAATTCTGTATCCATCACGTCATGCGAACTTTGATGCTCACTTACACAATTTTTTTTTTAAAATTACACAACTTTTCTTTAAAATTACACAAACTTTTGAACACCAACAAACAAAATATATGACGAAAACAAAAACGAAATCTCTTGGATCCAAAACGTCTTGCCAAGAATAAAAAAACAAACAAGAAAAAAAATGGATGTTGAAACTCAACCAAAGAAGGAGGAAGAGGAGGAGATTTGAACCTTGTTCACAATATGAGATATGTATTATGAACAAAAAGAGGCAGAACAAAATAACAAAGGACGAAGGACAAAAAGAAAATGAGCTTGATAACTGCGACGAACGGATGACGAGGAGGAGACGTGAGTTTTTCTCTGTAACTAAGATATGAGGATTTTGGGATTTAAGAGTGTGAGAGCGTGAAATACAAAACCGTATGTAAATACGAAATATATGAAAGAAACCTAAAAATATAGGTGATTGTACTATGGTACTCAAACGTGGTGTACCCATAACATTTTTCTTAAGTAAGTGGCGTGGTGTAAAAAGTGGAGGAATCTCACGTGGGCAATTGTCATTATGTCCTGAAATTATTTTGGACTTGTTGGGAACTAATTTGAAATTTCAATTTATTGCCTAAAATAAAATTACAATAAACTTATTGAAGAAGTAAATAATCAATGCATTATTAGCATGTTTAGATCGATAGATTTGATTCAGGAAAAAAGAAAAAGAAAAAAAAATTAGAGGTGTGTTAAAATTGCACTTCACTTTAAAGTATGTGTAAAATTATACTTAACCTCAATTTTTCATTGTGACTAATCACCAAAGACTTGTTAGGTTTCTACTTTTATTTTGTATATTTTCTCTTTTTAAAAATTGTGCAAAATATACTAAAAAATTGTGAAAATAATAAAATTGTGCTCTTTGTTTTCATTTTCTATGCTTATTTGTTTTGCAAAATTTTGAAATCAAGAAACACATGAAATGACAACAGAAACCAAACTAACCGCAAGTTAAAATAGTTAACACATGAAATGAAAACAAAAACCTAACAGATCAAGATGAAACTCTAAGGAGTTCTTTGAGATAGAGAGATGGGAATTCAATAGTTTGTGCAATAATTGTATTAATCGGCAGAGTTTACACAAAGTGTGTGACTTATATATGAATTACATTAGAGCTAGCGTACTTGATAACTAACTGTTAACAAACTTAACAAAGAGATTTACCACTCTTAACAACTCTAACTAACTCATTTGTAACACATGTTGCATTTTTAGCAGTGCTAATGTATACGGGTCTCTTCACCAAAATTAACAACTTTGAGACAACCTCTCTCACAAAGATGTGGGTTCCACCATGGTGGAGCCCATGATGACACCTTTGTGAGAGAGGTTGTCCAAAAGTTGTCAATTTAGGTTATTACCATAGCAGAAATGCTCCTATACACAAAAAAAGTGCATAATAGCCGTACACCCACATTAAATATTAATTTTCTCTCTCATTTTTCCATTCTCCTTCACCTCACTCTCTTCTTCTTTTTCTCCTTTTCTACTTCTTTTTCATTTTTTTGTTTATTCTTCCACATTCTCCCTTCATTTTTTTATCAATTTTTTTACCTACAACCTCCATTTTTCTTTTCATTATGCTCTTTTTCTTCTCCATTTCTTTATTCTTGTTCCTTTTTTTTTATTGTTTCTTATTCCTTTCTTGATTTCTGCATTGTTTTTTGTTCATCTTTGTTTTTCTTCTTTTTAAGACGTTGTGGAAAGCATGAACAATGACATTTTTCTCTAATCTAAGTTGTTCTATATGTTTTGTAATCTTTTTGGATGATGTATTTTTGTTTGTGTCTTGTAATGTTTGTTTAGGATTGTAATGTTTGTTTATTTCTTCCTTTTTGTGTGGTGTAATGTTTGTTTATATATAGTGTAATATTTGTTTTATGTGTATTATAATGCTTATTTATGAGTGTTGTAATATTTTTGTTTATAAGGGAGCGCGAATACACGCGTTTTAGAACGTGAGTGAGGAGCCAAGAGAGAGAATGCGATAGTTACGTTTTGCTATTTAATGCAATGCGGGTCCCATTTTATTTTGTTTTCATATGTGAAAATATTTGTCCATCGATTCTATAATGTTTATTCATCTATTTTGAATGTTTGTTCGCCCATCTATCTCAATGTATGTCATACATAGTTGTACAATGGCTATACGCTAAACACATTTTTAGTATACGCGTTGTTGTTTAGCATAGCATAACTCAAATAAAAAAAAGTATAATAGAGTGTAATTTTGCACGTACTTTAAAGTAGAGTATAATTTTGAGTTTTTTTACTCTTTTGCCCTTACTGTTTAAACTATTTACTAAATTACCCTCATTTTCAAATTATTTCCCAAACTACCACGGTTTGGGCTGACGTGGCATTCGCGCCACGCGTGGCATGCCGCGCAGGATTCGCCAACACGGCACACGATTTCCCCTGGATTTGCCTAGAGCAATGGCGAATTCAGTGCAACCAAAAAAACTAACTTTCACTAAAATCGCCAACAAGATTGGCGAATTCAACATGAATTCGCCTCCCTTGTTGGCGAATTCAAGCCACTGTTGCCTATTTATTAACCCTTCCCTCCCCATTTCACACCACTCCTCTCATTTTCTCAAAATTCACTTATCTCTCTAAAAATTTTATCTCTCTAGAACTCCAGAGCTTCTGCATTCTTGCTGTTGCGTCAGTGTTGTAAGTTTTAATTTACGAAACATTATTAATTCTATTAGTTCATATAATAATTATTTGAAATTGAGTATGTGAATGTTTACTTGATTAGTTTGCTGAGAAATTTATAGTAGACTATTGCATAGAGCTGCTTGTGTATTGTATGTTATCTGTATTAGTGACAATTTATGATACATTGGTGCATAGTGTTAACCATAAACCCTAAACCCAAAACCCAAAACCGTAAACCCTAAATCTTGTTGGCGATTTTAGTGAAAGTTAGCTTTTTTGGTTGCACTGAATTCGCCGTTGCTCTAGGTGAATCCAGGGGGAATTAGCTCTCGGGTTGGCGAATCCTGCATGGCATACCACGCGTGGCGCAGATGCCACATCAGCCCAAACCGTGGTAGTTTGGGAAACAATAGGGGCAAAAGAGTAAAAAAAACTCTATAATTTTACTAAACTTTGAAGTAATTTGTGCTAATTATCCGTTATTTTAAACACAAAACAAAATAAACTCATCCTACTAATTTGTGTATTCTTCGAGGTAATTTGTGCTAATTATCCATTATTTAAATACAAAATAAAATAAACTCATCCATAACTAGTGCAATCTCTCTGAAGTCGATCGTTTTGGCCGCTTCTTCATGTAGCTAGGCCATATTCCAATATTGTAATCACTAATATTGATCTGCGTCAATCAAAGTGGATTGCATAATGACAAATTACAGTGAAAAGTAGAACACACGCACCGTTAATTGGATCTTAGCGTTGAATTATCATGCTTGTTTTACTTTTTTTCAGTTTTATCACAATAAACTAATCATTTGATTATGTGTAATCCAAAATCGTCCTAATCTCTCCATAGGTGCTGGCGTTGTTTGTCGTTATTCGTGATGTGCCATTGCATGTTATAATGTATATTGATATAAACCCGAAGCCGCTCCACTATTCACTAAGATTAAAATGTGCAACAACTCAAAAATTTTACACTCCCACTTTCTTTGAAGCTAAAACTGTTTGATTAAATTCCGGGTAGCAATAGGAATAACTACGAAACTCAAATGGGTAAAGGGAATATTTTTGGATGTATGTTCATGATCTCAATTAAGGTGTCACTTTTTGAAAAAAAATAATTAATTTTTATATTTTTCTGTTTTCTGGTCAACTCCAAGTTCTGACTGCCAGAAACTAGTGCCTGTTCATAAATGCAAAGAAAACGAAACTTTCTAGTGGTCCTAAGGCTGAAGAAGATAACAGACAATAACATATACGCTTATGTATATGTTGATGACTAGCTATAAGTTCTATATGAGTGTATATTGTCCTTCTTTTTTTTTTTTCTTCTTTTTTTCTGAAGCCCTTGAATTCTTATGATTCACTGTGACATTTTTAACAATTACCGCTTTTTGATTTGGGAACGTTAATTATTTGTTTGGTTTCATTAGAAAGAAACGGTCTGAGAAATGCAAATTAATGTAAATATCTATGCTACTATAAACATGTCATTAAGTTATTTGATCATATGGAGAACTAAACTAGGTCCATTAATATTTTCTTTTAGGTTGCCTGGCCGGTATCCAAGAGTTAGCCTTGACTAATCCAGGTCGACCCGGGTCGCGCACTCGAATTCGGGCTATATCAAGCTGCTTATCACTTGGATCAATCTTCATTGGTCTAGGTCCGTTAATATTAATTTAAATAAAATATAGACAGCTAAACATGGCGATGATAGTTTTTGAATAAGAAAAGGAAAAGAAAAAAGTGGTGATCGACATGAAGCTGATCATGGATAATCAAGTAGAGCCATCCAAATTGAGTTGCCCTAGCTAGCTAGCTAGTGGAGGTGCTAGCATCTACTAATTAAGTTCTAATTGATGTGATTAAACTGTGCTAATTAAGTATGTGAACTCGATTAATTCACAAACCGCGGACACATCTTATTATTAAGGCACGAAGGAAAGGAAGGGGCAGTGGTGGCCACTTGAGCTGAGAGGAATCCCAAAGTTCATTCCCAGCAAAGTTTACGCAGAATTACTCCGAAAGGCAAAGGGCTGAGGCAAAGACGAAATGATTACTTGAATGAGAGTGGGACCCACGTGATAGTCTTTCCTTTACAGGTCCTTCAGATTTTTTTTTGACTTGGGATCGGGACCCACCATTGGCCACCAATTGTCTTTATGGATTGAATGATATTATATATATATATATATATAT
>QANU01039626.1:419530-462390 GCA_003254905.1 Nissolia schottii | reverse complement strand
GGTTTCCAGGCGTTGGCTCCGGTGGTGGGATCCATGGTGCTGGCTATTGCCCAAACCATTCTACAATGTCACTGACAAACAGGTGGATCATTCCTCATCTCTCTTTTTTTTTTTCCCTTCCTTTAATTGTTTTTCTTTATATATATATTTTTTTTCTTAATCTTTACATGTAAGGCATCTTAGAATGTTAATCACTAGTAAGATATGATGATGACCCTACTAGGATATGTCCCACTACCGTTCCATCAATCAGTACCGTTTTCTATGGTCGCATTGAATGATCGGGGGAATCTGGTGTTTCATGGTCATACACTTGTGCTAATCACTGTTTCTCCCTTCCAAAACACGTCTCGAAATTCTTGCAAGTTTTTTTTTTCCTCTTCTGCAAACCCAGCTCGCTCGCGATTGGGTCAACTTCCCTCGCTGGTTGGGCACAAGATGCGCATTAGCGTGTCGTTTTAGTTCCTTTGCCAAGGGGGGATTGAGAGTGTCAAAATTTGTATGTCCAATTTCCGGTTCATTCACTCGTTTATTGGTGACAAGTGTGTCGCCATACAAATCACCTATGATTCTTTTCAAAACCAACTTTTGATAATGAAATGAAATGAAACGCAACGCAAAATCGTGACTGAAGAAATTCTTTTCCTCAAAGAGGCGGCATAGTAAATATTGTTGTGAGATTAACTTTTTAAACTAGAGCCGTGGTGATATAGACCCCATTTCCCTATTCTTTCATTACTTTCTCTTCCTTTATTCCCAAAATAAGCTTACGAACCCTTAATCTCATTTTTACATATTCATTTTATGCTTTAAACCTGTTTACCAAAAAACTGGTTTAATTAAATCACGTGGCTAAATAAGTCCAAACAATAACTCCGCCATACATTTGAGTCTCTCTCGTATTGAAGGTAAGTTTATCAGAAATTTGTTGCCAGATGCATGTGACATGTTAAGATTCTCTTAGATGAGAATAAGCACATAAAATTTGTCAAAAGCCCTGTCAATGTTTGTTGGCTATATACGTGGCATTAGTCAATTTTCTTTTCCTAAGATTGCATTTCAGTGGCATTGCTACCAGCCTCTCATTAAGTTTATTAATTAATGTTATGTTTTGGAATCTAATAATAATATCCCCTCTACCAAAAGAAAGCAGGTTTTAGGATATTCACCCCACTATAGTTTTTGCTCTGCACAGTACGATTCAAAGTTTAGCTTTATTTATGGGAGATCATGTCAATTAACACTACACGAGTGTAAAGCAACCAAGGAAATAATTGTATGTGCTTTGTTATATCGTAATCAGAAGTCCACATCTGATTAATATAATCCGCTTCTACTTAATTGATGAGATTGCATATATCTATGGAATTAATTAATAAAAGGGTACCTTGGTGTGATTATATATGTATGTGGCGAGGTTGCAATCATGGGCGCTGATAATGGCATTGCTTTAAGATGGCTCCCACCTTGTGCCATTGCAAAGGGCGAATCAGGAAATTAAAGCATATAATTGAAATGAATTAGCCAGCGTTTCTCGTGCTGCCACGTACGCCTAGCTAGGAATTAGGAGTTTATACGTAGATTAGGCCAAATAAAATAGAACTGAAAGATTGTGTTTTGCTAATAGGGTTGGGGCATGTTTGTCAGTCAATGATATTGTTAATGTCTACACAAGTAGGTTTATTTGTTGCCTCATTATTTTGGTGGTTGCTTAAATGACCTCTGGGGTAAATACTTTGTGTTACTTAATTTATTCATTTTTGATAATTTTTACCATTAAATTCATCGAATTTTTTTATCATTTCATGTTTTATATGATCGTAATAAACTTTTCATTATTAATTTATTACATTAGATCATATAATCTATTAATATATCATATTAGATCATGATCAAATGATAATAAAATTTGATGAATTTAGTTATAAAAATTATAAAAATAGATAAATTAAGTAATATGAGGTAAAATACCCATGAAGTATTTGAGAAACCATCCACTATTTTATGAAGTTTAACTGTTTAAGATTTTTAAAAAAAGCATACAATTGAAAGAAGATAATCCACCTTACTGCCTTCTTGATATAGATGATATTGAAATGTCAAAGGTTAAAAGGTAAACCCACAAGGTAGATGTGCTCTCTGGTGAAAGTAGTAAAGTTCTGTATATAACCCATTAATTTCTCCTTTTATTTCTGTTCACCAAGCTTTTGGCAGCAGATAATTCTTGTTCGTTCAATCATTTTTATAGTTTCTCACTTGTATAAATCACGTCCATCAATGTAAACTTCTTTTACTTATTTATTTATTTTATCATTGTCTTTTATTCTCAACTTAAGACTTAAGACCAGTTATAAACTTGTTCGTTTGTTTTGTATTGTAAAATTTTACTATTTAAAATTTTTCCTAATATATTTGTAAAGAAGTTGCTACAACTCCTAGAAATGGCATCTCCATTTTAAGAATCTAAACTTAGTTACGCGAAACTTATATTTGTCTCATTGCCTAAAATTTAAATTTCTAGATCCGTCATTGAATGTTGTACTGTGCACTGCAATAGAATTGAGAGACAAACAAGTTGAAGGTATTGTTTTTACAATTCATATGTGTTTGCAAGTAATTCGTATAAGGAACGGAGTTATCTGAACACGAGTAGAGGGTGGCGAAGGAGTCTTAATGGAAGCTTCAATGCTTAAACAGAAGCGTCAAGTGGGTTCCTCGCTTAGAAAGAGTGCGGCAACGGGGTGTACCTGCAAAGGGCGCACTCTGACGTTCAAGTAAGCACAAGTACTAAGTGAGTTCTCTAGAAAGGAAATGAGTGATACCTGGTGACCTGAGGTCGTGTGCTTTTATAGATGGGCTAGGATGTTTAGATAGAGGCAGCGAGGAGAATTTGCATGATAGCTTCCCCGACTTATCTTTCCCCGCTTATCTAGGAGTTGGTTGAGGATTTGGGGAGGAGAAGTCGCCTTTGTTGGGCCGAACCGGACTCGGAATCTTGGGCTCGTTACTTTCTCCTTCTCTGGGAATCGTGAAGGTAGTTGGGATTTAAGTGTTTATATACATTTAGTAGTTGTTGTTTTGGTAAAAAGAGTTGAGAAGGGAGTTGGGCCCGCGCGCATGAGTCCAAGCCAGTTATGCTCTTCAAAGTGCAAATCCATGGATTCTCCTCCCGCGCGCACTATAAATAGTGTGCCGGTCTTTATACAAAAAGTATTTTTTGGATTTTTGTAACTTACCTAGGAACCCATGATTTTCGCATGTATTGAATTCTCCGTCGACCATGTGCTAACATAATACATATATGAATATTTACTTACATTTTAATTAAACAAATTAAAAAATTTAAAATTATTTCATACGCAATTTGCCAACACGGTTGGCGAATCCCAACCCCCGTGCCACGTCAACCAAACCGTGGTAGTCTTGTAATAAGTTTTCAAACGAGGGTATTTGGGTAATATGTTTCTATGACGGGGGTAATACAGTAAAAAACTCAAATCCTTCCTTATCATGAGGATTTGGTCATTTAATATATATTTTTTCATTAATCCTATTAGATTTAAGATTATTAATCAAATCAATAATTTAATAATTTGGCTAATAATATCACTATGTAGTCTCTCTTTTTAAAATAAAAAATAAAATAAAAGTTAATTACTTAAATTTAAAATGATTAAACTATCCATTTTTAAGAAAAGACAGAAAACAATCTTTTTTTTTTATTATGAGCAAACTCCACATGTCTTCATATTATTAAGCCAATACAAATTCTCATGAGCGGATTACCGCAAATATGTTATTTCCAATATACTGTACGGTAGTCTAACTTAAGAGAGAAAGAATGCAGTGCAAATTTGTCCTTTTAGGGAAAGAGAACAATTTATAACTGCATCTGGGCATCAGTAGATTTTTTCCAACCAAATTTTTGACTCGTGTTGGATATTATCCCTAATTTTTTATCCCCAAAACTTGAATTAGCAAATTATGCATTAGCTTTTGCTTAAACAAAATTATAAATTTTGGGTTTTAGTTGATGACACTTATTAAGAAATTAAGAAGATAAAATTTTTCATTGAAAAGATAAAATTGTTAGACTTTCAATGCTTTAAATACATTAAAAAAGTTTAAATTTTTTATCTTAAACTTCTTAATAAATGTTCGGAAATTTGTTTCCTAAACATAAAAGAGAAAAAATTAACTATAAAAGCCTAGCTGACAAATTGCTTCAAGTTTGGAAAGTGATCACGCTGATTCATTTTCAGCGTATCTGGTAGAAAAATTCTTAGAACAATGGATCATGGATATTTAATTTCTGACATGAAAAATGCCATTTGAGTTTGAGAGATAAGTCATAAAAGCAAAAAAAAATCTGTGTTACGCAGAATTATTTAGTAATCACACTGAATTATCAAGTATGGTAAAAATTGCTTGATCTTATGGATTTATTGGATTCATTTGACGTCACTGTCATCATCTTCTTCTTAATTATTTCTCAACCAGTGTATATTGGTAATAGCAACTAATCCATTTTAATTACCAAAAAAAAAAAGTAATTCATTTTAAAAAGCATACATACGAGACTTAAAAATCATAGCCAAATAAGTATATTTATCCTAATAAAACATTTTTTTTTCACCTGGTAAATAATCAAACTCACGATCAAATGTTACGAAACTTAATCTTCTACCATTAATATGACGTCACTATCTACCTGTCGGANATATATATATATATATATATATATTAATTACGCATATAGCATTGCAGCATTACCACCACTTGTGAAGTGGAGAACAAGGTCTGGGTCGTATAGGACCCATTGTTCACATGAATCTAAATCTGACATAGCCACAGGACTGCGGTCGCCTGAGACAATCTTGTACCCAAAATTTTGAAAAATTATTGGATGTCCATTGAAGTGCATGTACTCTGTCTAACTAATTAAGAGTGATATTTCGAATTCAATAGAAAATCACCACTAACCTGCACTTTTATAATAACTAGTGTGTCTATTAAGTATTGTCCATAAATATCAAAAACGAAAGAGAAGGAAAACAAAAAAAGATAATGCTAATAATTTTTAAAACAATTAAAAAAATTAAAAGAAGATTATTTGTTAATAAAAAAATTGTAAGGCTATTTTTGGTAAAAAAAATTGTGAAAAAAAAAAATATTTCCTTCCATCCTTTCTTCACACACATGCACATACATACCCCCACACACACACACACATATATATATATATTAATCTTTTAATTTTAATTGATAGAAAAACCAGCTACTAATTAATACTCTTATATGGAATGTACTTTATTATTTGATAAAATACATATGATATTATGAAGCTGAAGCCTTTTCATTGAATTGTAGCAAATATCAGCTTTTTATTAAACTGTATCTATTCAAAAGTGCTACATGTACACCGAATTTTATACATTCATACATACATTATTAATAATGCACAAACTTTACTTTCATGAGGGCACAAACATTACAAACTTATAGATAATATTCTCAATCATAATTAATTAAGTGCACAAACATTACGTGCATTAAAACACAAACTTTATGTATATAAATATACGGTGTATGTGTGGTGTACGTATAGCAGGACTCGTATCTATTTGATACGATTCTTTTCTTTCCTTAATAAAGATATGATCTTTTCTATTTTTGAATTCATGGGGTGTGATTTTTTTGTAGATTATGATGATTGATAAATTTTATGGATTTTGGGTCATGTATTTATGACGTTGATGTTGTTAATGGTGGAGAATGATGAGATTTCTAGGTTATGATTGGTTGCTCTGGAGACAGTGATGTCACCACTGCCGGCATCAAGGGTGAAGGTAAAGGAGGCGTTGTTGCAGCTGCCCGGCAGAGGATAGGGAAAGAGATGATGGATGGGAGAAGATTCAAAGGAAGGTTAAGTAAGAAAATTATTAAAGGGGGTGGTAAACTAGTGAATTAAATTAAAATAGTATTAAAATATAAATATAATATAATATATAATGAATTTTGGCAAATATAATTTCAATCTTTCATTTAATTTTTTATGGTTGAGATTTAAGGGGGCAAATTGGTTCCAAACTCAGTCGAGACCAAATTAGTGAGAGCTTATTTTGTGAGTAATCTAACAAGGAAAATCCTCCTTAGACATAAAAAAAGGTAAAAACACTTTATCATCATACTCACAACACATTATAGGGTACACTTTATATAAAGTGTCCTTATGATGTATTAACACCAAATTGTCTACATCTTTTTATATATTCGAATAACATAGTTGATCTAATAATTTCTCTAAAATTATGTCACATGTGATGAGTACTAGACCATCCGGACACCATCACTCTCTCATAAAGGGGTGAACAAGTCAGCTAGATTTTGGGCACAAAAGGGGCTGCAAAGTTCACCTACTAATCAAAAATGTTACACGTACACCTAATTTCATACACCCATACATACACCATTAATAATGCACAAACTTTATTCTCACGAGTGCACAAACATTACAAACTTGTAAATAATACTCTCAACTATACTTAATTAAGTGCACAAACATTACATAGGTTAAAACACAAACTTTATGTATATAAGTACGAGGTGTATGTATGGTGTATGGTTTTGGTGTACGTGTAGCAGAACTCCCTACTAATAGGCAACATATTCTACTAATTTGGCCCATAATAACATCCTTTAATTCCTTGGTTTGTTCCCACGAAATCTCTTAATCCTCCCAAGGTTTCTGATAAGGAAATATCATGGACATTTGATGCAACCAGCATGTGCCTCCATACTAGCGTTTAGCCAACTGTTTAGGGGTTACCTTTGTTTATTAATAAAAGTTTGATGAGTTTGACATTTATTAGTCATTTTAGTAAGATCAGAAAATATGCATAAGCTTTTTGAATACTTACCGATCAAGTTGGGGTTACTTGTTATACAAAAGTAGAGATCTCACCACCAAATGCAATAAAAAATGAGTGTGTACTGGACAATTATGTTTGTACTTTGTATGGAGTACGAAGATGTTGCGACGGAGAGACAATTAAACAACCCATTGCCATTAATTCCATGGTTTATATATGCGCATTTAGAAAAGAATTGTGATTAAGAATTGTGATTAAGTCGGAAGTGTCAACTTCACTATTTAAATTTACATCATTTTATGCTACCCAAAAAAGAAAACATCATTTTAAAGTTGTGAGTTGCAGAAGCTTCTTTCTTAGTAAAGTGACACACACCAAAACGTCGTTAATTTCAGTGTGCGATCAAATAATAATTTATAAAACTAAATTAACCTCAAAAATGTAGTAAAGGGGGCTAACCTAGGTCGTCTCTCAAGGAAGCAATTAGAACTAATTAAAATTACAATTTAAAAAAGGGGGGTTTGGATTGATGAATAATAATAAAAAGAAAGCAAAATAAAAGTCAGTTAACAATGATAAAAAAAACAATATCCTGCATACGGTGTTTCTAGATCAAGGATTAATTGTCATTGGTTCCTAATTAATTATTCATAAGAGGGATGTTGTTTATTAGTTGAAATCTCTAACTAATACGCAATTCACCTAAGAGACTACGATCGTCAATCCCCTAAGCATTTATTAATATAGGAATTAAAACTAAGATCTCAGCATTAAAAACCTATATCAATTATGTTCCAATTGCACAACCTAATTAAATCTAATTAGTTTCCCAAAAAGTTCCCAAATCCTAAATCAATAAATCCTACAATCGTCAAGATCTATCAACCTAGAATTAACCCTAACCAATAACATGCAATCGCTATATTATTAATCACAGGCGGAACAAATCATGAATAAACATTAAGCACAAGACCTCAAATTAATCCTAATCTAGAGTTACCGCATGCAAGATATTAAGAAATTACTCCTCCATGGGTGGAGGATAAAAACTCATAATAAATAAAGAATAAGAGAGTGGAAAAAAAATAGAGAATTAAAGTGACAAAACCTGAATGCAATAACGGGAGAAATTCGCAAATCCTTGAAGAACTAAGAATTAAGCACTACTAACATCAACCTAAAGTGCATAAAAGAAAAGAGAAAAGTGCAGAAAATAAAAGTGGAGGCTGAGTATGAAGTTCTCTCCAAGTTGTTGAGAGAGGATATTTATTTGTAGAGGATTGGCTAAAAGTGGAAGTAATTCTCGCACTTTTGCACAGCAGTCAGTAAAATCGCGATAACTTTGGCTACCGATATCGGATTGAGGTGATTCAAATCTCCAATTAAAGCTAAGAGATAGATCTACAATTTTGTAGTTGAGGTCAAATCGAGATTCAATCTCCATCTTGGCGCAAAATCCGTGGCAAAGTCAGCATTAAAAATCCTCAGCAAATCTTTGACCAAATCTTTTTGAATTTGAATTTAATCTTGAATTTATTGGTCTCAATCTTCTCTTCAAATCTCTTCTTTGAAATTTATATCTTATCAAATCTCCTTCAAATCTTCAATGATCCTCTTGACAATTTATTTTCTGCAATTAAAATAGAAAACTAAAAAAGAACAAAAGAAATCTACACATTAAATTCTAAGATAAAGTAGTGCTTAAAATTGCATTTTTCTAAATTTGTCACAAAAGAGGATAATGTGCAAAACATATTAATTAAGCATTAAAATTACACATTTTTAGTATACAATGTTCAATTATAGAATAATAAAATAGGGTACAAAGTACACCTATCATAAAGTCAATGATATAAACCAAGAATTCCCAGGAAAGCTTAAGTGCATTCTAAGTGGTTCAAATAATATGTGGTCTACCCAGGCAAAATGAAATTATAATAAAAGAGAAATTATAGTAATTAGCCAACCAATAACTGCATTTACCTATATATGTACATGTCTGATAGATTCAAGTCATTTGTGTCCTTTCTGGCCATTGAGGAGGAGGCAATGCACAAGATATCCTCAAAGTAATGTCATTTGTCTTATAATTTTAGATATTTTTGATGAAACCTCTAAGATATCCCTAAAATATTAATTAAGAAAAAGATGAGATTCTTTCTAAGTCAATAGTGAAGGGTTGAAAAATGTCTCTAAAAGTAAGACAAATAATATTTCTCATATCTTCAAGTTAACATTTGTTTACTGAAACTAGATAGAAATACTGAGATACAGGGACAAAAATCTTGTTTGTTTACTAAGACATACACAAAAATTTGTGTCTCAAGACAAAATTTTTTGTATTTTCTGTAGATCCATTTTGCTAGGACACGAACACAGAGGACACAACTTTTCAGATTAGGATAATTTATTTATTTTTCCTATTAAATTAATACAATAATGGTATTTGAAGTTTTTTTTTCTCTGTCTTATCTCTATTAAACCAAACAAAATATAGATACAAATAACTGTGTCTTGTATACACTGTCACTAAACAAAATACATAACTGACTTGTCATTGTGAATGCTCATAAAGAAAGTTTTGATGAAGACAAAAAGACAACTTTTCAAGTCAAGAATTTGAAGAAGATATAGATTTAGGACTTAGGGAATTTGTTAAAGGTGTATGTGTAATAAATCTCTCGAAAAAGTTTTCTAAGATGGCTCTTACAAACAAACATTGATTCTAGGACTTAAAATGTATTAGATGAATAAAAGAATCAAGAAGGATAAGAAAAAGGATGAGCTTGGGCAAGACTTGCCAAAGTCAATCGAATGACCCATGAGCAAGTCATTCGAATGACATATGAGCAAGTCATTCGAATGCCTCATGAACAAGAGACATTCGAATGAGGCATTCGATTGACAAAGTTTTGGTGCATTCTGTGACCCTAGCAAAGCCAAGTCATTCGAATGAATGGGGGCTAGTCATTCGAATGACTCTAACAAAAAGAGTCTCAACAGCTACATTACATATGTCATTCGAATGACTCCCCCTTGGTCATTCGAATGACTCAGACTCTGAAGTCAGTAACGGCTAGTTATGCAAAACTGATTTCAGGTGCATTAAATGCACAACGGCTAGGATCACTTGGAGCACTATAAATACTCACCAAACTCAGTTATTGAAGACAAAACATTAACTCCAAAACTCCTATCCTTCTATAGATCATTAAGAGCATTTATTGAGCCATTTTTCTAAGCCAAAAAGAGAGATATTCACACATCACCTATAGAGCTTCAACTTGTATTATCTACTCTTTGAGAGAGTTTCCAATCCACAAATTTCATATTCTTGTAAAGAAGGTGAGATATCCCTCTAAATTGATTAGGGTGGAATCCCTAAGGAAGGTTACTTGAGGCTCAAGAAGAGTGCTCTTTCTTGTAAAGGTTTTCAAGCACCTAAGTTTTAAACTTGAAGATAGTGGAGAAAATCTTAAGCGAATTGCTTGGGGACTGGACGTAGATCACAAGGGTGGTCGAACCAGAATAAATTGAGTTTGCATTTTCTCTATCCCTTAACTCTTTACTTTAACATTGCTTGCGCTTGCTTGCTTTATTGTTTATTCCTATATCTTTGTTGAAATTTATTAGGTTATTGCCAAGTAAAAAAAATTTTGTGAAAAAATTGTATACCCAATTCACCCCCTCTTGTGTATTTGAAGCCACTCAGTAACAATAATCTTATATTTTATGTCTCTATCCCATATTTTTGTATTCCTATCTTGTCTCAGCAATCAAATACAGCATAAAACATTAACTAGTAGTACAAAGAGTGACAATAGAGAAAGTCAGGGAGGGCACAACAATGCAAAAAACGCATTAATGGTATTTTTTAAAATTAAATTAATGCAATAAGAATATTTTAAGTCATTTAAAATGTAATTTTTTATCTTATCTCTATTAAACCAAACAATATATAAACACAAATAATTGTATTTTATACACTGTCATTAAATAAAATACAAAACTGACTTATCCTCTTATATATATATATTATTTTTTTTTCTGTGTCTCATATTTCTCTGGATTCCTATATTTTCTTAGCAATCCAATGCAATCTAAGACATTAACTAGTAGTACACACACAGTGACAACAGAGAAAGTCAGGGAGGGTACAATAATGCAAAAAAATGCAGTTGCACAATAACACACACGCATTGGCACGCACATGTGAGTGACATATCCCTCACGTGTAATGTTGGATATATCAGTTAACGATTTGTCCTAGCTGGTTACTTGCTGCATGTAGCATGTGGATTCTAAAGTATACTGCCACCAGACATCTAAGGGTAGTGTGTCTGAATAGAGGACGCTTTTACTATGGTCTAGTGATTTCTTTCTTATAGTGGTGATCAACTTTTTATTCGGTTGAAAGTCAACTCTTGGTTTTTGCTTTTTTAATAGTGTGAAAGTGCATAATACCTTCACTAACTCTTCCTTGCCCTTCGTCAAGCTTCTTCTTCTTAATTTTTTTCTAAAGAAAAAAAATTTAAAGCTGTAGTATAAAACTAGGACTTCCTTTCTCTTAAAGAAAAGACTTCGGGAGGGCTGAATTAGAAATCAATTTAGTTCCTAAATCTCATCAATAGAAACAATAATTGGCTTTATAATTGCTTCCTTGAGAGATGACCTAGATTAGTCTTCGTTACTACATTTTTTGGGCTTTACGTAGTCATAAATTATTATTTGATCACACACTAAAATTAACGACGTTTTGGTGTGTGTTATCCCACCTAGACAGACAACATTTAGATCATGCGCGCATGTGATTGTTTTTGTATGTAGCTTGTTGTGTGTATGGCTCACTGCAGATCGGAAGGGCAGGTAGTCCAGATACACGATAAGGCCCTATATCATGTTTATGCCCTTGGGTTCAGTGTGCCCTTAGGTTCAGCGTCCCTTAATCTATCATTATATCATATGGGTTCAGTGTGCCCTCATACTAATCTATCATTATATCATATGGGTTTAGTGTGCCCTCATATTCAACTGCTACATGGGTTTAGCATACCCAGGCAGGTGTTGTAGGGGCTTGTCATAGCAAAGTAAGGATGAGAATCAATATCTCCTTGATCGAGGATTGATAACCGATCTCTCCTTGATCGAGGATTGATAACCGATCTCTCCTCGACCCCTCATGAGGAGATAGACAAATTTAGTAGCCCGTGTGGCATCTTAGTTCAATTACTAGTAATCCATGTGACACCATCATTCAACTAAGCAGGTTGTCCATATACACCATAAGACCTAATACAAAAATCAGCAGACTCAACAGGGGTGTGATTACCTTCAGTATGCGCGCCAGTGTTTGTTTAGTCATTTATTGTAGTGCTTCCAATGATCTTATTGTGTTGTCAATTGTGTATGCTTATTAGTACTTTGTAGATATGGATATGTATTGTTTAGTTGCTACTTTACTATTTATTATTAATATATGATTAACCATGTTTCAATATATGTTGTGGTAGGGTACCATGGTTCCTATTCACTGAGTGAAGAACTCACCCCTCATCTATTTGTTCTAGTTCAAGATGAGGTACATGGAGTTGATCTTTTAGTGCAGTGATAGTACCAGTCTCCGAGTTAGTGGTGCTCTATTTCAAAGTGGAGTAATCAACAAACTTAGTTTACATTATCAATAAGTAGTTGCTCAAGTGTGTCAGACATTACACTTAGATAGGCTTAGCAATTTAATATCATTTCAGTTATACAACTTAGTTAGTTCGTTTAGTTGTAATATCCCATGTTGTAAAGAAATTTAATTTTTGAAATGTAGTTTATTCAATTATATTTTTATGTGTATTCACGCTTTAACACGTTTAGAGGCTTCCTCAAAGGAACCAAACCCTTGTGTACTGGTCACAATTTTTGGGTCATGATAGATTATCTTGGTGTTGGTTACACTGTATGTTAGGGACGTCTAGGAGAGTGCGTTGCTCCTACCTTGGCTCAAGTTGGGCCAAGTTAGGTCCCGAATCTTGGGCCTTTTGCCTTGAATAAACCTAGTGGGCTGCTTTCCCCTTGGTCTTGTGTTTTGACCTCCTATCCACACAAGTGCTTGGAGCTCTTCTATTGGACTAACAAATGTTGGAGAAGGAGTGAGCTCCAGCTTCTCCATAGTAGGCTTACTCTTTAAGCCATTGACATTAGCCCGTAACAAGCCTCGTGTGATTTTTTATATACTCAATTGGATGTTAAATATTAAGATAGGGCACTTGAAACAAAATTTGAAGGTACAACTTGTTTCTATCCAAATTGCATCATAATAAAAGTGTAAGGCATATGTTTAGACATTTTGTGTCTATCTCACTAATTCAAACAACAGCTTGAATTCTTGGATTGCATGTCATTGAAATTCTGATTATGAGAGAATGTTTTGACTTTTGAGTACATAATACTTGTTCAGTTCTCAAATTCTTAGGTATTTTAGAGGATATTGTAAATTGGATTGAGGCTTTGTTAATTTGGCCTCATTGCAATTGTGTGCTTTCCTTTGGTGAGGCTTTGGCTTCTTTTATCCTTTCACTTCGAGAGTTCTGTGATAATTTTGATGTGATTTAAGGAGTTAGTGTGCGGTTACGTTACATATTAGTAAGCAGTTATGTTTAAGATTTAGGGGGAAAAAGGTAGGCTGCCGTGAGAAATTACAAGTGTGTCAATTAATGTGAGTGTGTGTTAATTTATTTAATTTGTGTTTTTTAATATGACTAGGTGTGTTTTTTAATATATATATGTGTGTGTGTGTGTTAATTATAGCGTTAACTATTTAATTTATACAAATAATTAAAAGCTCTTCATCCTAAACATAACCATTATCTAGCATGCGTAATTTAATTAAATAACAATTAAATATAACACTGAAACTGTTCTTACTTTTTTGATCGAACCTCATACTAAAATAATCAAATAAATTATTATTTTAAGAGACTACAATAATCGATTAACTTGTTTCTTGGTAACATGATGATGCATTTTATTATAACAATAATATTTTTAAAATTCTTAGAAGGCATACAACAGCACTCTGACATAGCATTTCATAAAACACGGTCTCACGTGACTTTAGAAAATATGATTTTCATGTTATTTGTAAAACCGCAAATTTTCTAAAATGCTAGAATTACAGCAACTAATTATGTATGGTAAAATAATTTTCTAAACATAACTATGAGCAACAACTCATTCACATACGCTGCCATGAGATGCGATGTCGCGATTACGAAGATTTGTGAAACTGAAATGATGTTTCTATTACGAGAGGAGACTGATTTTAAAACATGATGCAATTGAAAAACCTTCTTGAGTAATCTACTCAAAGTTTCTCAAATTGCAAGGCTTATCATGGAGGGAAAACAATCAAAGCCGTACTAAACTCATGACACAAAGAGAAAGGAGAAGGAATCCTTATAAAAACCATGAAGGAGAAAGAAGGTGTGTTGAACTCAGTGTCTCTCATCACTCCTTTGTTGAGTTTCGGAGTGATAATGATATAGATAATAAGATTGTCATACACAAGAGGTTACCTAAATTGTAAATTCAACTAGTAAACTTGTAAAAGTTTATTTATTATAAAAATAATAATAATAATAAATATAGTATATTACACCCCCTCCCTTGAGAGATACATTAATTACATTTCCCTCCCCTTCATTTTTAAAACATGAGAAATTTTACATGAACAACAAAAGTGGACAATTATACATGGACAATGTATAAAATACAATTAAAAAACAAAATTATTGTATAGGATAACAAGTATCTAGGACCCGTATGTAATTAAAAGTCATTATATTTGATACGTTGTCCATACTTTATTGCTCGTTATGTTTTGTTCATGTAGCATAGCCCTGAAACATACTCTCTCTTCCCATAAATAGTGAAAACACATTGCACTTTGATCCTATTTGTATTTTTTTTCTATTAGTTTATTATTATTTTATATTTATCATCTCATTTTTTGGAAAAAAAATAACCTTTGCTAGTTATAAATATTAAAATCTATTTTAGAAAGTAAAAAAGTAATTGATAATAATATAATAATATTGATACACATATACATACATTAATATTATTTTTTATTTTTCATTATTATTTATCTCGAGAATAAATTATTAACAATATTAAATGATAATTATTTTAAAAAGTAAAAATTTACGGGTTTTCATTTCTTAATATTTTTTATGTAATAATATATTATATTTATTTGAATTTAAATATGAATGTCAACACAAATTTTTTCATATTATTTAATATTTAAACTAAAAATAAATTTAATGTTGTATTAAATTTATATTTTTAAAAATTAAAATGAAAAATAAATAATATAAAGACGAATTAATAATTATTTTGAATGGGGGATTGTTTAGTAAATTTGTATAATTATTTTACTTAATAAAGCGTTATAGATTAAAGTGTATGTCACGTCCAAAAAAAAAACACTAAAATGTATGTTTTGAAAATAGAGAAAAGGGAAGTATAATAAAAGTATCTCTTAATTAAGGGAGGGGTACGCAATTTATTCTAAAATATATTAATAATACATTAATATAATATACTGAATTTATTGTAAAGCAAAAATAAGTCAAAATTTCACTTCCGACATTATAATTAGACAAAAACAAGTCATAGTAGAAAAAAATTAATTAAAATCTTATAAAAATAACATATCAAAATTTCATAATGTTATAAATTAACATAACATAAATTATTATATCAAGATCTTTATTTGGAAGTCCTAATAAAGAGTTATTTCTGTGAAATATTGTGTTTTGAGGCTTAAGGCTAAATTTTGACTCATATAGTGAATTCGTGAGTTTATTTTGAGTTTATTTGAATTCACCCGTCGAATTTACTCAAGTTTGAGTTTTTAAGCAAATTAAGTCGATTTTAAGTCCTAAACTCGTAAGAATTTAAATATTAACTCAAGAGTTTAACAATTATAATAAGTAGTAATGTAAATAATTCTAGTTAGTTAATTAGTTATTTTCTATTATCTTCCATAATCAAAATCATGCAATAAGGCCTCCAAGGTGTTTCTAATCAGAACCAGTAATATCCCCCCCTTCCTCTTCCTCCTCCCCCTCCACCTTCTATTCATAACTCTTGAGCCTACATTGCTACTTCTTTCAAAGTTTCAGATTCTTCTTGGTTTCCTGACTCTAGTGCTACTCATCATTTGACATCAAGTGACTCAAATCTTAAAATAAGTAGGATCCGCCCATATAGGGTGCTCACTTATTCAAGATAAGATAAGATAAGAAAAGGGAATGTCAGAAGGGCATTATAGTAATTTTAGTAATTACTATCTAACCCTAATCTTCTCTATAAAAGCAACATTAATGGTTGGCTAATGTATCCATTCTTGTGACAGTAACTGCAATAAGAAAGAGAGGGGATTTAGGCTATGGAAACTTGGGATCTATCGGGCACACTATGACGGATCCTACCGATCAGTGATTCTAGTCAAGGTTTCAATATCACACTGTTGCATAAAAGAGAAATGAGTGAGTCTCCTAATTTTATATATTCAATTTAGTATTGAATCCTTGTATATTTTTCGTTATTGGTATCAGAGCCAATGGCTGATTTTCTGATTATTAGATCTGTTAGAAAATTCTATTGATTTTGTGTAAATCTAGGACTAGATCCGAGCCTTGATTCCCTTGTTTCTTTATGTTGAAATTTGTTTTCAATTGGGGCCAAAATTAGGAATTTTAAAATTCTGAAATTTTTTTTGGGATATTTTTATTTCTGGGCTGAAATATATTCCCTACATGTTTGCAACTATTGTTGTTTTGTTAAACACCTACAAGCACACTGAACTATTTCCTACATTTTTCAACCTCGATCATCATCAATTGAGGGTCTCTCAGAAGCCATCCTCTTCAATGGTTGTTGGTGACAAGACCGTTGTAGACGGCGGTGGGAATTCACGTTACTGTTGCTAGTGAGCTTGAGTAGGAAGAAGAGAGCCAATGGCTGTTGCGGTGCTTCTTTGATGACCCATAGGTTCAATAACATTAAAGTATTGGATAAAGTGTCTAAAGTAACCTAGAGTGGACCCTCGTAGTTAAAAAGGTTGGCTTTTTGTATTACCCAGTTTTTTATTTTTTTTATTTTTGTTTTAGATGACGTGAAATTTTGTTTTTATATTTTAAAATTTAAATAGGAAATATGGAATAAGATAAGATGTTTTTAAAAATTAAATAGGAAGTAAGAGATAAGATAAGATACTTTTAAATAAGACGGTTTGAAAACTAAATAATCTTTCACTAATTAGTAGGTGAATTTTGAAAATTTGAAAGAAATGATTTTATATTATTTTAATTTTTAAATCTATTAGTAATCTATTTTCGATTTAGTTTAAAATAAAAAGGTAAAGGAGTTTAGAGTGAAGTTTTAGTCCCACATCGCTAGTTTTGGAGAGTTAGAGCGCTAGCTTTCCCTTATAAATAGAACCCCTTCCATAGTGTTTAGACTTGTTAATTTACTCAAGAGCTTGAATATTCTGCTTCTAGTGGGACTATTCGCTCTAGTTTAATATTTTGTTAATGGGGAAACAGCCCCTCCACATAAGGTGTCAACGTCATCCCATTAGAGTATTTAAGCCAATTATTGGTGTCATTTGAGTTCTTACCGAGCTCGAGAGGAACGACAATTAGTTTTTAGCAACTTCAAGTGAGTGAATTATTGCTCTATGAGAGGTGTCTATAATTACCACATCCAGATAATCCTAGATAATAATAATAAATATAAAAATAATAGTAATTATTATTAAAAAATAATGATGAAAATAAAAATAGTAATAAAATAATAATAATAATAATAATAATAATAATAATAATAAATGGTAATGTATATTATCTCGTAATCTTTTTTATATATTAAATAAAGTAATGTAAATTCTCAGTTACATGACTAGTGCATACCAAACACAACAATGTAACATTACTAACAATTTTGTTAGTGTTACCAACAATGTAACATTAAACGCATAGGACCTTTAAGCAAATATTTTTCATAAAATAACACAATTTATTCACAATTCACAAAACCAAATTCTAAAAGGATATATCACAAGTTAGTGTTAATTCCTCATTCTTACATACAGTTCAATACTAAAACACGTGATTAAAGTGAAGAAAATAACCGAATATGTACAATGCATCATGAACCAAATTTTGTTATGAACTAAATTTGATAGGAATTGAGTTGGATATTTACTCTAATAAGATTGAGCAACACAAACCAATCCAACTCGAAACATGTGCATATTTTTACTCAAACATGTGCATACTAAGGGATAATGATCTAGAGCTTGTAGTCTTGATTGGCATGTGTAATTCCTTTTGGTAATTATTAATGAATGTCTTATGTGATCATTGATGAAACTAGGTTTACATATATGTTTTGATAATGATCAAACACCTTTCCTTACTTTTGAATATCTATGTGAAAAAATGTCTATATCATTTTAGATTCAATCGATTATAATTCTCTTAGCATGATGGTTGATAATGCATCAAATGATTATATTTGCAAGTGTTTGATGTATCAACCTGTATTGTGCTTGTTAAAATGGCTTTTGATGCTAACTAATGATTTGGAGAACTTTCATAGTTTCTCTCTACTTTTAAATGCATGTATCAAGATCTTAACAAGTGAGATACAAGCCCAAGTGAATCATGGAAGAGTTGAAAGGAGTTAGAATGAACAAGAACTTAAAAGAGACCTCTTCGCATACAATGGAATGAAACATTTAAAGAGGAAAGCTAAAACTCAAGTCTCAAAGGATCATTAAAGAGGAACATTACACTCAATCGACTTCAATAAGTACCTCTATCCCTAGTCTTACATGGTTATCTATATTATGGATAATATGATACTTGATTAGACACTGTCCCCAAAATATGTTTATCATAACATATGCTTTCTCCAATCATGATCTTCATGAAAATATGCTTAGTTGATTACATTTCTTAATTATATCATGAAATATAGGGTAGATCTTGCTAGCTTATTTCTTTATCCCTATAACATGTGCCTTTATCTTTTAAGTTTGAAATATTTGGTTCTAAATCCACATCATGCTTTGGCACACATAGTTATGTTTGCTCCATTATGGTTATATTCATGTGATAGTTTGAAATGTGCCTCATGTAATCAAGAAGTTTTTGTTTAAGTCTAACATAGTGTGTTATAATTTCTTAACACGTGTCATCTTAGGAATAACAAGGGGTATACACCAACAAATGATATATACACTAACAAGTGGTATATAGTATCAAGTGGCGTTCCCAATATTAGTAACAATTGGAATTCCCCATATGCTTTCACTCAAGGAAAATATGTTTGTTATACATATCTTAGGGGATAATTTCTTGAAAAAATTGTTTTTGAATGAGGGAGCTCAAGATTTCATCATACGTCATATCCTATGCTTCTATAGGTTAATTATATAACACGACTTTCTTGAATATGCATAATATATGTTTGTGAGTATATTTTGATAACATGCATAAATTGAGGGGGAGACAAAGACTTAAATTAAAATGGAACCTATCACTTCTTGCTCAACATTTTGTAACAAGTAACAAATACAACCAAATGGTAAGTTAAGAGGATCTTTTTCCAAAACATCAAACCAAAACACACAAGTGGTTAACATGACCATCAAGTGGCACCCATGGCTAGCAAGTGTTTTGTGTTGCTAAAAGATCCTCTATTGCACTCTTAAAAGGTACATAGTCTTCACTTTCATATCTTCTTGCTTTCTTAGTATGAAATTCAAAATGCATGACAAGGTATACACCTTGAAGCTCAATTATTTATACCCCTTTCATGTCTCAATTATGAATTTCTTTAAGTGGTTATTGTCTATCACATGATTTACATCTTGCTTAAACATTTGATTCTCAAAGGAGATCAAATCATGAGATTATCTCATCGAAAAACAAAGGGGGAGATGTGTTTTTCCTTGTATGCATATATATGAAGATAAGTGCTAAAAATCAAGAGAATTTCTTTAGGGGGAGGATATAAATAAAGGGATATGTGCTTTAATTATTATTTCTCTTGCCTTTTTTTCTCCTTACCACATTTAAAGGGAGATAAGTATAATAATATCAATATGGGAGAGAAATAATGTCTAGGGGAGACACAATCAAATAAGGGGAGAAATTTCTCCTCCCTTTTTGCTAATGACAAATAGGGGCAGAAATAATGAAAGAAAAGAAAAATATGTAATGCCTATTTGTCAATAAATAGAAAAATATGTCTATGGTTATGGTTATTACTCTTATATGACATATTTATCTTTTTGGTGATTTGTCATCATCAAAAATGGGGAAATTGTGGAACTAGGTTTTTCCAATTGTTCCAATTGTTTAATACAATGTTTTGATGATAACAAATACAATATGTTCTAATTGTCTATGCTTATATTTGTAGAACTAGGTTTCCCTAGTTGTTNTTTTTACTCAAACATGTGCATACTAAGGGATAATGATCTAGAGCTTGTAGTCTTGATTGGCATGTGTAATTCCTTTTGGTAATTATTAATGAATGTCTTATGTGATCATTGATGAAACTAGGTTTACATATATGTTTTGATAATGATCAAACACCTTTCCTTACTTTTGAATATCTATGTGAAAAAATGTCTATATCATTTTAGATTCAATCGATTATAATTCTCTTAGCATGATGGTTGATAATGCATCAAATGATTATATTTGCAAGTGTTTGATGTATCAACCTGTATTGTGCTTGTTAAAATGGCTTTTGATGCTAACTAATGATTTGGAGAACTTTCATAGTTTCTCTCTACTTTTAAATGCATGTATCAAGATCTTAACAAGTGAGATACAAGCCCAAGTGAATCATGGAAGAGTTGAAAGGAGTTAGAATGAACAAGAACTTAAAAGAGACCTCTTCGCATACAATGGAATGAAACATTTAAAGAGGAAAGCTAAAACTCAAGTCTCAAAGGATCATTAAAGAGGAACATTACACTCAATCGACTTCAATAAGTACCTCTATCCCTAGTCTTACATGGTTATCTATATTATGGATAATATGATACTTGATTAGACACTGTCCCCAAAATATGTTTATCATAACATATGCTTTCTCCAATCATGATCTTCATGAAAATATGCTTAGTTGATTACATTTCTTAATTATATCATGAAATATAGGGTAGATCTTGCTAGCTTATTTCTTTATCCCTATAACATGTGCCTTTATCTTTTAAGTTTGAAATATTTGGTTCTAAATCCACATCATGCTTTGGCACACATAGTTATGTTTGCTCCATTATGGTTATATTCATGTGATAGTTTGAAATGTGCCTCATGTAATCAAGAAGTTTTTGTTTAAGTCTAACATAGTGTGTTATAATTTCTTAACACGTGTCATCTTAGGAATAACAAGGGGTATACACCAACAAATGATATATACACTAACAAGTGGTATATAGTATCAAGTGGCGTTCCCAATATTAGTAACAATTGGAATTCCCCATATGCTTTCACTCAAGGAAAATATGTTTGTTATACATATCTTAGGGGATAATTTCTTGAAAAAATNTTCGAATGACTCTGTCACAGAAGACAGAAACAACTAGTTTTCAACAGAAAAATATTGGAGAATTAATGTGTAACGGCTAGTAACGACTAGTACACTTACAAACTCTATAAATACCCATTAAACTCACATTTCTAGCCAAGCCTTTGATTCCTATCATCCTCATACTTCATACTATCAATGGATTAATATTTTCCATCATCTTAAGAGCAAAAGAGAGAGATTGTCAATTCTCTTATAAAGCTTCAATTTGTATTATCCACTCTTTAAGAGAGTTTCAAATTCACAATTTTCATACTCTTGTAAAGAGGGTGAGACATCCCTCTAAATTGATAAGGGTGGTATCCCTAAGGATTGATTCTTGAGGCTCAAACACAAAGATGGGGGATCCTAAGTGTGAGGAGTGCTCTTGGATGTAAAACTCTGTCAACCACCTAAGTTAGAAGCTTGATGATAGTGGAAAAATTTTGAGCAAAGCGCTTGGGGACTGGACGTAGATCACAAGGGTGGTCGAACCAGGATAATCACTATTTGCAATCTCTCTAACTCTATCTCTTTATTTATTGCAAACTTACATCATTGTCTTCTCTTATTGCATATTTTAGAATTGCAATATTATACATTTGTTGATAGTTGTTTATAACTTTCTCTATTGATCTTATTGTTTAATCAACATACACAATAGAGCAAGCTTATCCTTAGTTCAATATATTTCGCTGCATAATAACTTTGATTGCATGAAAATGCAATATTTGTCGAAATTAAAATAATTTTTTAAATATCCAATTCACCCCCTCTTGGGTATTGATTGCCAAGACCAATAGCGGGATGGGTCTTCCATTACTCATCTCCGTCTCGTTCACTCAAATCTTTCTCCACTCCTTGCCCCATGCTCCAACGGGTTTTTATTTTTGCCTCAAACCCAAGCATGCAGGTTTATGTTTGACATGTACCTGCCTCATCTTGAATTTCCTTTTTTCTAAAATGGATTTTTTTCCTTAATAATCTAACTAATTCGCATAATTTTAAAAAACTTCCACATTTTTTATGTGCAAACTAATAAAAAAAGTTAGATTAATTTATCCATAACTTGTCCATATTTTGATCTAAAAGAATTTTAAGACAATAAAATAAAAATCACAAATAATAAATATCACAACATAATAAAAAAAAGCAATAAATATCACAACATTATGACTTTATGTGCATTATCATTAACTATAATTTCACACTATATTTTTTGTTTATATGTATATCAATGTTTTTAATAAAATCATTGTAAATTTAATAGAAATATAGGTTTAAATAAGTCTTTGCCCCTTAATAAATTGCAAATTTTGATTTTGCACCATATTAAATTTCTTTTGGGTTGATTCCACAATAAATATTATTTTTTGGTTTTAGTTCTTGATATTAAGTCTCATCGGTAAAAAAAAATGACATATCGCATGGAAGTTAGACAAGCACGCCAAACATGATTAAACTAAATTTTAACTATTGTCAATTTGGTTAAACACGATCAAGTCGATTTAAATCATGGACTAGTTTAACGATAATTTAACTCATTTTGACCATGTTTAATCTATTTGACCACAGTTAAAACTTGATTTAACTATGTTTAACTAAATCACAACGAGGGCAGCAAATTTTCATTCGGCAATCGAACATAACATAATGTGAGGATTAAGACCAAAAAGCAAAATTTATGGAGAACTCAACTAAAAAAAAAAAAAATACCTCAGACCCTCCAAACCCGAAATTATATAAATGGGTTTTACCCAATCTTGTCCCAACCCCACCCAAACATTGAATTAACATGTAAATTATGGGTCCCTAACTACGAGAGAAGGGCTAAGTAAGTGAGGGGTGGTTGTGTCAGTTTCATTGGAACTCTCTACTGAGTGTCACTGTTCTTTTGTGCTGTGAATGATGGTTAGGAGTGGGGACTGCAGCTGGTGGAGTCATTCCAAGACTGTAGCTTTGATCTGGATCCTCTCTGCCTTCTTCTTCTTCACCTTCTTCCATATGCTTCAAAATAACTCATCATCGCACACCCTTTCATCTTCTTCTTTAGGTAAATAAATTTCTCATCATTCTCTCCGTTTACAAAATCAATTTTCAAACCTTTTTTTTTTTTTTTTTTGTGTGTTTCTAGGTAGCGTAAATTTCTTTTTTTTCCTTCTTTATTGTAACAACCGATGAGAGTTTCTTTAAGTTCGGTCATTAAATTTTGTCTAATTGGTGATTATTTGGTTCTCTTAAGACAACTTTGGCTTTTTGATGTGTATTTATTTATTTATTCATTTTAGCATTTTTGGGGTTTGTTTACCAATTCAGTATAAAGGTTTTTCTTTGACGAGGTTATTAATTCAAAAAAATTTGATTTTGGGTGGGGATATCTGTGATTGGGGCACTAAGCTAAAATGGGTGTGTCTTAGATTCTCCAAATTTAAACTGGGAGCGAAGATCCAAATTGTATGAGAAGATGGAGAGAGATCTTGATGAGCATGGAGCTGCGTTCCTGAAACATGGTGAAACCTCTCAGTCATTGTCTCTTTCAGATATCTTCACTCTGAAGGATGGATCTGTAACACCTGTACTAAAGGTTGTTGTATAATAATGGTTGGAGCTGTTTTTCTCTCGTGGAGTTGTTTGTGTAACAGCAACTGATGATTATTATTTTCCATATGCAGCCTGCAAATCCTCCGGTGAGAGCTAATGTGTTGTATCTAAGCACTGATTTCTCTGTCCACATCGCGTAAGCTTTAGTAATTTGACTTGTAGATTTTATTAATTGATCATTGCATGCATCTATGGTTTTGAATTGGATGATCATATGTAGATTCCGTGGTCATTTAAAGATGCTCTTTCCTTGTAGAAAGTTCTTTTACTTTGATTAGAAACTTGCACGGCCATTCACTGGATTCGTAGGATATTGCTCATAAGTAAGGACAAGATTTGAATGATTTGTTGTATCTTGAGTTCAGAATATATTATAAAGTATGTCTTGCTAGAGATTCTTGCTCATAGTAAATGTCAATGGAAGTGGAGATTTGAAACCAATTAGGAATAAAATTATCATTTTTTTATGTTATGCTTCAAATTTCCGTATATTGTACATTTTCGTCCCTCTTCTTTTTGCATAAATTACATTTTTCATCTCTAAGTAATTGGCCAAGTCTTTTTCAGTACGCAAAAGTATAAAAAGCATACCCCCTTCATGGTTTAGAAATGTTCATTTTATTACCTCTTTTTAACTTCCTTGAAATTTCAGAATCTACAATCATGAGTATTTTAGTTAAGAACTGAAAATGGAGAGAGGCCATCTGCAATGCCTACCATGATTTTCTTTGCTTTTCCGAAATTCCATTAACAGTGCACACCGCTTTAGGACCAGGATTTATAGTGTTTCCCACTGCTCCATTTTCTACAATTTAAGCGCACAGCACACAGTCTCTTCTACCAGTATGCTTAAAAGATAAAACTCACTGCATCTTGATGCACGCTTTCCTATTTAGGCATAAATAATCACTTTCAATGTTTTTGAAAATACCCCCAGGCGGATTGCGGTGTATAACTTTGAAAACCTGATGGTTGTAAATTTGTGTGATTTTAAAGATTAGTGCTTTAAAATTGATATAGAAAAAAACTTAAAAAGGGGGCAAGGTTTGATTGTACCTTTGTTTTTTCTTTTGCTTTCCTGGTAAAAAGGGTATAGCATGCCACTTTAATAAATTATAATGGTCATTATATCTTCACCTTCACATATTCTTCTTTATCATTGTATTTATCTTCATTGATATTTTTTTAAAAAAAAATTTGTCCTTTATATAAGTGATTTGATACTCATAGAAACTTGCATGGCTTGCATGATACAGGGAGGCTGTCCAAAATATTTTTAATCCGTACTTTGATAAAGGTAAGATGTTGTTTGCACCAACTTATTACCCATACATTGACAAAGAAAACAAGAGAATTCAAATTCTTTAAAGATAATTGCTTCAACATTCAATTTATCTTTCTTTTATTGGTTTTCTGACATGTGTTTCAATTAGCAATCTGGTTTCAGAACTCTAGTATGTACCATTTTAGCATGTTTCATGCCTCCCACCATATTGTACCTGTACCTGCCACGAAGGAAGAGGTATACTTTCATTTTGAAAGTTTCCGCTTCTTCTTAGCAGTTTGCTAACCTAACTCTTAGGAATCATTTTTGTTTCAGATAGAAGCTGAAGCATCTTCTGTTCAAGCTGTTGCAGGGACGCTCTGCCCTTTGAATATTGTTTTGGATAGTGTGGTTTTGACTTCAACTGGAGTACTCCTGGGTTGCTGGCAGGTATTTCGTTCCCTTGTTCTTGAACATGATTCCTTGAGGCTAATGTTTTGCCCCCTCTCCCTTCTGTCTCTCATACACAAATAAAGCAATGCGATATACTGAGTCCTATCAAGTGAAAAATTAATAATGGTGAAGCTTGACCAAGATAGAAAGTCATTGGCTTTTGGCCTAAAGTGGTTCATTACTTTAAATTTTTCTATTTTTACAACAAAAGTTGAAGATATCTGTTGTATTTTCCCTTGTGTTTGTATGCCTTATTTCGTCTTTTTAGGCTTACTGATTCTGGAAATCTTTCGGGATTATTCTTTTCACCATGAGAAGGAAACAGCAAAGCTTCGTCTGTTATTCATTCTTTTAAATAAACCCTTTCCGAGCTTTCTGTGAATTCTTTTGTTTTCTCATAACTTGATCAGTGTTTAATTTCATGTTTCCTTGGTTAATTTCTTGGCATCTCTGGTAATTGTCATAAATTCCAACCTGTGCATCAATCAGTAATATAAAGAATTTTAAACCAATACCCAAAATAATGAAACCATCTCTTTAACTGAGTCATTATGTTGAATTGTCTCAGTATTAGAATTTCAAACATTTGACAACTCACAAACCTAGCCTAACGACTTTATGCTTATTCTGTAGGTCACCTCAGGGACAGACCCCATAACCATTCGGGCTAAGTTGAAGGATGTGCTTCGACATGCACCTGAGAAGCAACTTGTAAGCATAATTTGAATAATCATTTTTGCAATAATTTCAGAGCAAGAAAGTTTTATTTACTGGCTTGAGGGGAGGGGTATATTATGATGTTGCAAGATGTAATTAGAACATTTTTTAAGATTTGGGAGTTTAAACTGGGTCCCTGGCTTTCCATTATCTGAAATCTCAAGTCCTTCATGGCTGCATTGATTTGAGATGCCTTCTTGTGAATTGGTCTTGATATGATAGATTCTTATGTTGGATCGTATGCTTTGTTTTTCTTAATTGGTTATTACAAATCATGTATGCTACTATCATTGCACAACTTTATGGCGGTTGATGATCTTCCATTATTTTCATCTGCAGTATGATGCTGCAATTCTTCACACATCATTTGCAAGGCTCCTGGGTCCACCTAGAGCATCATCTACGGTAATATGCATCATTGTTTTTTTTTTTTTTTTTTCGAAATTAGAGTTAGCTGTTAAGTGACATTGTTGCTCATTTTAAAATTGCATTTGGTACCCAAATTTAACGGCAGAAGCGTCACCCAATTGAAAGGACAATAGTGACTTGAAAGAAGGGAAACCCTGAGACATTTGGGTTGGTAATACTCCCATCACAGATACTTTCCTTGGCTTTTTCGTGTATCCTCCTTACATAATGTCCCTGTTTGTCAAATATTTTTTTCTCTCAATAAGACCTTTCTTGGAACTTCCAATTTATTTGAAACTTAAATGACGGAGAGGTTGTTGAATTAGAATCCATCCTTCCTTTGCTCGAATCTGTCAAAATTTTACTTTTTGGATGTGTAGCGGCAATTGAATGATTTTATATTTTAGCACGTCGCCTTATATAAGAGCTCTACACCTCTTGGTCATAGTAGCTTTAATATCATGCCAATAACCATCTCTTCCAAAAGCTTAAGCTTATGTGTAGAGGCAATCAAATGGTTTTATATCTTAATATATACCCTTGACATTAGAACTTGGACTATTGATTCCTCTAGAGTTTTCTCTTGTAAATCTGACTTTTGTTTTTCGACTTCCTCTCCTAAAGATTTCTCTTAGATAAACCCATTTGGAAATCCAAATCCTCCTTCAAAGGTCAAAGCTTTTATTTGGACTGTTGTTCTTAGTAGGATTAACACAAATGACATGCTCCAGAAGCCCAGGCCTCCCAATACTTTGTCCCCTAATGTATGTATAATGTGTTGTTTAGATTCCAAATCAGGGGCACTGCCACATGGCAAGATCTCTGTGGAACAGGCCTTTTGGAATCTGGTGGAGAGTTGTGAGTTTGCCCCATGGACTTCCATTAGTTTCTTATCACTGAGTTCAGAGGTTTAGGACCCCGTAAAGAAGCATTGATCTTGTGGCTATCTTCGGTTTTTGCAGCGATTTCGTTGGAAAAGAATTCTAGGATTTTTAATGATTCAGTTGGCATCCCTCTGGGGCTCTACAGATGCCTTTTTAATGGTGTTACCGTAGCTGATTTTAAAAGGAACTGGCATGTTTTGTTGCAGAGTTTATCCTCTCAGCACTTGGTTATATTTTGTAACTTTGCGAGGATATCTTATCCTCTTTTGTACCTTATCTTCTCTTCTAATGAAATTTCTTTTTCTATAAAGAAAATTGCATTTGCTCCTGACTTGGATTTTTCCCAATTGTCTGTTGTGATTACCACGTAACAGCAGTTAACTTGTTTATAACTTTAAAAGGTGCCTATAAAATCAATTTTGACATCAATTTATTTCTCTATATACAAGTGTAGTTGCATTTTATAAAGTACCAGAATACATTTTGTTCAGATATAAGTCATTCGAGTGCCTCTATCCAATTGCTAAAGCTTTACGTTGAGATATAGTTCTTGATGTGGTATTAGAGCTTTTATGATCAAACGGTCTAGAGCACGATCCTTTCTACTATCATTCTTTTGATAAAAATTAGTTGAGTTTCAATTTGGAACCTTGCATGAGAGGGCATGTTAAAATATGAAGTCATTCATATGTCTCTACTCAACAACTTAAGCTTTTGCGAGAGATTGTTCTTGCACACTTGTGTGATATGACTTCAGCATTTTTTTTTTTTAATAACGTTGGCAATTTATTTGAGGTATGGTGAAGTGCCAAATATATCTATGCAATTCGATTTGCCCATTGCTGATCAAGTGTTGAGGGAATATCAGTGATTTCTTGGGTGGTAGATTTGGTGAATAGCAGCATCATGTTAATCCCATTTTCTCCCTTTGTTCTGTTATTTACTTCCAATTCTTCTTGTATGCAGGAGCCGCCAAAAACGCCGGACGATGTCCAATTTTTCCACGAGCTAGTTTATCGACTTAACAGCCGGATCCGTGGATTCAAGGTTTGCACGAGTTAAAATCTACCTAATTTATTTTACATGTTTTTGTGTCGAAATATAAAGTGTTGGAATTATAGCTTCGCGATAAAATTTTCACAACTTACATTACTTATCTATTAGCAACCCTAAACATAAACCTTGCATGCTTTGACTTTCATTCAAACATGTATATTTGTTCAGGCAGTGGTGTCGGAACTATGGTACGTGGAGGAATATGATGTGCTTGCCCTTGCACTAAATGGAAGAATGAACGTTCGTAAATTCAAACTTGGGTCCTCAGGAGCATGAAGTTTAAATGCACTCAAATTGACAAATATATGTACATGAACCACTTGGTACACACGATAAACGTGACGAGTTTTTTTTTTCTTTTCTTCTTGTCTTTGCTCTTCCTTTGATTAGTTATAATTGAGTATAAATGTTATCATAGGTAGATGTGCTAACAAAAATGTTATGTAATAGCGTAGGACGAAACAAAGTAATATAAAGAGAAATGAGATGATGCCGTGCTTCTTATTGTCTTTGTTAGAGATATAATCAAAGGCCTATTTATAGTTAAGCCTTGTGAATGCTCATTGCTAGGTAAACAATGGAAGGGACTTCCATTCTCGTAGCCTCTTGATTTTACAAGCTAAAATTGAGGAGAGCTTTTTTCAAGCCACACACGTCAACAAGTAGGGCTGTCAAACGGGCCGGCTGGGCCCGCTAAGGCCCGGCCCGTTTAGGCCTGCTGCCCTAAACGGGCTGGGCCAATTATATGTCTATTTTTAAGATTCAGCTTGTTTATAGTTGGTCTGCGGGCCTAAATAGGTCAGCCCGCTAGCTCGTTTATTTTTTTAAAAAAAATTCAAAAATTCAAAAAAATTATTAAAAAAATTTAAAAATTTTTTACGGGTAAACGGGCTAGCCCGCGGGTCAAACGTGCCGGTCCAATTTTTTTTCAAATTTTTGCGAGCTTATTTTTTGCATGTATAGCCTGTCCATTTAATCGGGTAAACGGGCTGAGCTCACAAGCCGGACTCATTTTGACAGCCTTATCAACAAGCAAACCACACATTTATTAGAAAATCACTAATACTTTTTTAACCATCCCTCCCTTAAACTAAAAGCTCTCAAGCGTCATTTTATATCTAATCATATAGTAGTAACACTCATCAACCTTCTTGGAAGACCCAAAAAACAACTCTTGTGCCAATCATAAAAATGTAACTCGAAGTGCTTATTATGTCATCTTGATCTCCCACATAATAACTATCGTTAAACCCAATCAACTTCGACTTCTCAACCCTCTTGTAAAGTAACCCCAAGATCCTTGGTTCCTTGCATGTAATAAAGGATTCTCTTGCCAGCTAGTAGGTGTGATTCAAATGGGCCTTCCATATACCGACTATACTTTTATTGCATACATTATGTTTGGCCTTGTAGCAGGAGTTTTTTTTACTGTATTACCCCTGACACTGTAACATATTACCAAAATACTCTTGTTTGGAAACATATTATGAGACTACCACGGTTTCTGCTGAGCTGGCACGGAGTGAATTCGCCAATGCGGTCGGCGAATCTCAACCCATTTGTAGCAGTAAAATACATCAATCTGCCTACTTTTTACTTGTAAGTGTTGTCAACCTTCTCCCATTTTTCATCTTTGTTCAGCTTCGAGCCAAACTCAGTTGGACTATTTACAAGGTTGCAATAATATACAAAACTGAATAATGATTATGAGTTTGGCTTTGATACCACTTTGTTGGGAATTCCTGTTAATGCACAGTGAAAATGTCACGAGCAACAGAATAATTTCTTGTGGTATGCTTCCATAATGTCTTCTACTATATGAAAAATAGAAGGGTACAGAGAGTGCTCAAAAGCATGTGGACCAAAATCTTGTCTTTTATTCACAGCATCATCATGAAACATGTATACATAATACATTTCCCGACAAATCCACTAACAATCTGCCTATACATAGCAACCAAAGATAATGGCAGATGTGTACTGATAATTATAGATATGCACACTAATTATAGGATGCACCTAATCAACTAAAATATGAAAATATTTCCAAATATACGACCTTGATTACGGGATATGCAACAGATTTGCATCACATTACCCCCATCAAGTTGGCGCATGGAGGTTGCTAATGCTCAACTTGTCCAAGACGAACATGAATGGAGTGGACCCCAAAACTTTGGTAAACACATCGGCTAGTTGAGCTTGTGTGGGGACATAAGAGGGGATGACAAGGTTTTGAAGGATATCATCACGAACAAGGTGATGGTTGACCTCAATGCGCTTGGTGCGCTCATGAAAAATGAGATTCTTGGCGATGTGAAGAGCTGCTTGACAATCACAAGCAAGACATGTGGGTTGGGGATGAGGGATCCCAAGGATGGAAAGGAGGTCCTTTAACAATTTTAGTTCACAAGAAGTATTTTCCATGGAGCGATATTCTGCCTCTGCAGAGGATCGAGACACCGTGTGTTGCTTCTTTGTTTTCCAAGACACAAGTGAGTTGCCGAGAAGAATGAACCAATCAGTAAGCGACCGACGGGTAAAAGAGCAGCTGTCCCAATTAGAGTCACACTAACCATGCAGGGTAAGGTTGTTTTTGCGGAAAAGATGAATGCCTTGACCAAGCTTTCCTTTTAAATAATGAACATCTCAATGAGCTGCTTGCTAATGCTCTGTGCAGGGCTACTGCATGAACTGATAGTCAATGTGAACACTATAAGAGAGTTTTGGGAGAGTGAAACATAGGTAAGTGAGATGCCTAACCAGGTGGCAATATTGGTCGACTTCTAAGAGTAAGGGGCCTTCTACTAGGGCTAGTAGGTGATTATATTCAATAAGAGTAGAGGCCGGTCAACTGCTTATTTGCCAGCATCAGAGGAGGTGGTGGCTTCGTCCCCGACATCAGAGGAGGAAAAGACCTCTTCGTTGACAAAAAAAGAAGGGGCGATGTCATGAGTAGGAGAGGTTGGGGTGTCGGTGTCGATGAGGAGAGGAAGCACTACACTCTCTTGCGTTGAAGAGGGGAGGGCTTCATCATGGACTGAATGTGCGTCTTGGGCCAAGAGTGGCCCTCCCTTTCATCAAAATTGGACTCTCTTAGGAAATTGGACTTGGTGCAGAATCTTGTACTCATAGACGTACTTTAGTATCCTCTTATACATAGCATAAACATAGATCACAACATATGCATGAGGGGATATGGGGTTCTCTTATGCGCTCTGTGGCGGCGTCCTTCTTTGTTACGTTATGTCCTTCCTCCTTTGTAGCCTTGGCCGTTCGGCTAAAACCTACTTTTGTTTCAGTATCGTTGACGACCAGGCCCGCTATAACCTAAGTGGTAGCTAACCACGAGTGCACAATGGCATACTTCATCGAACAACGATAGGAAATAACCATCCTACTTGTGGGATGGCGAGGGGCATGCCCTATCAACGCGACCAGAAGTGTACTTTCTTAACATTCTTTAGGACCTTGTGACGTCACATCCTTAACTATTCATCTTTTCCTTTAACTTTAACATAAAATCAGGTCTAAGCCTGCATTCACATCATTAACCAATCCATCTTGTGGGACTGGCAAGGGACTTATCCGTTGACGTGCCAAGAGAGGGGGAATTTCCTATTACATATCTATGTACTTATCTTTAAGGTATACCGTGCCCACTGTGGCCGGAACCTTCTTAAGAGCTTACATTTTCCCTAAGGTTCATTTATGATCTTTAATAGAGTTAGGCGATGACTTCTAGTTATCTAAGGTTGTCCTAAAACCTAAATGACAACCATGTCCTCATGATGCATATTAACATAATTTTAACACATAATACATAATCATTTTCATCATCATACCATATTTATTACACAATACATGATTCACATCCCAATGAATGAGGAAAAATTGGAGACAGAGAGCTAAAAGCCTTAGTCATTCGAATGACCTATCAAAATTCATTTGAATAACACTTACACTGAGATTGTCATTAGAATGACCAAGGTCATTCAATCGAATGACCAAGAAATTGGGCATGGGTTGGTGCACGAAATATGTCATTCGAATGACAAAGGCTATTCATTCGAATGGCTTGAATATTTTGCTTTCGATTTAGTAAAATCAATGATTCATTTGAATGACCTGAATATTTTGCTCTCGGTTTAGTAAAATCAATGATTCATTCGAATGACCATGCCTAGTCATTCAAATGACCAAAGGTCTGAACTGTTAATGGAAATCAGGAGCATATTCAACACCATTCCATGCACAACCCTTGGGGCTTCTGCTACAATTTCCAGCAACCATAAAAATACATTTCCAACATCCAATATATATATATATATATATATACACACACACATAACACATGCATCCATATCAAACATATAACATGCAATATATCACATTTTCATATGTTCAACATACAACACACACAGGCCACCAAGGTGGTGGTTAAGCTAGGATTTAATCACTTGTTGAAACTACTCCAAGTGGTTCGAGAAACTTGCCCAGAAACTCTAGAGTGCCCTAGTGCTTCAAGCTCTCGCGTGCCTTACTCATGAACGAGTCCTATGGTATGTGTATTAGGGTTTCTCTTAAGGAAACAATGAAGAATCTAAAGGGACAAGGTTATGGGAAAATCATGGTTATGTTTATGTAGTGAGTTTCTGTGTTTTTGTTTCAGCAGAATAACGCCAGAGTGTGCAAACGGAACGCGTTTAGGAGAACATGATATATGAATTTTCTCAAGAGCCCAAGGGGCTATTTATAGGCCTTTGAGGCAGTGTAACCCTTCAAATTTCCCCAAAAATTAAATTAAAATTTCTTAATTATGATGTAAGCCATGATGTCATCACCATGAGTCATCATGCTTAGTCACCTAGGCCATGATTGCTTTGAAAATTTGACTTGCAAGGTGGCTTGGTCGTGGCTTCTTCTAGAGCTAGTCGTGCATGTGTCTAAAAAATTTTGATTGTGTTTGGTCGTTAGCCGTTCGTGTACTGTTGTTCTAAAAATTCTCCGAACACACCATTGTGATCTACTAATTTTTCTAATGAGAAATTTAAGTCAATCCAAGGTATTCGTAAATTTATTTTCATAAAAGTGTATTTTATGGATACCTTTGATACATGATTAAATTCTGGCGACGAAAGCTAATTAATCAGGTGTCTGCAGGATTTCGCAAAATCACGAACTATTACCTTTACAAACAATTTTGACGTAAGAATTTATGTTTCTATATTTCTATTCCTATACAAAACTTGTACATATATTTATTTTGCGAAATCTGTATTAAGGGAAAAGCAGGATATTGTAGTTGCCAACGCACATCTTGGCCACTCATTTTTCGCATCCCAAATCTTAGGGTAACATTCAGCAAAAGACACGATGTCTTTCATATGTATATGTGCATCAAAACTTTTGTACATTTTCGTTTTTCTTACACATTGATATAAAATAATTCTAAACAATAGTAAACCATTATTCAGAATAAGAATACTTGTAATAATACCATAATTACATAAATTTCTTTTTTTTAAATAAAAAAAGAATCACGTGGGGAACCATAGGTGGAGGTTGTTGGCATCAAAGGGGCATGAGGTAGCCACGCGCCTTCCACTGAAGACTACCTTCCTAACACACTCTCCTCTTCAAACCCGCATCGCCTCTTCTATTTTGTACCTTTAAATTTCAAAATTTTCATTCTTCCTTTCCATTTCGCACTTTTGTTGAACCATTTTTTTTCTTTTTTCTTTCTTTCTGTGAATTATTCACGGAGAACATAGTCAACAGAGGCTATGGCTGTTGTTACTATTTGCAAGTTGACTTTTACTCTAGTGGTCTGGTTTCACTAAACTTGGGATTGTTTTTGTTGTTCTGCAAGAATTCTGTTAAGGGCATAGCTGGTTTCATTGTTGTGTCTCTTATATGGGATCCGAGGTTGTGGCTCCCGTGGCTGACAAGGACAATTCGGTGGAAGAGACATCAAGAAAGAGGTAAGAAAATAAGAAACATATGCTGCTTTTGATAATTTCATAGAGAAATGGACTCATTGCTCTTGAAAAGCCTTGTTCACTAGAGTTATGTTAACATGAATATGTTTGAAGAAGGCGGGAGGGACCAAAGAAAAAAAACCAGAATTGATCTTGTCTCGCGATAATTTTTAAGCTAATTTTTGTACCTTTATAGATGAGAGAGACCGGAGATATGTTTCTACTGTCCCATTGTCTCTCCACTAGCTCGTTGTCTCCATTCTTTCTGTGCCAAGATCACCGGAAACAAAATGTTGCCTGGCATAACTATCATTTGATCCCTTTGTTACTCAATCATTGTTGTAAACTCATGAGATTTATCTTGCAATACTTTCATTGTTGTAAAATGAGTTGTCGCTTAGTTTATGTAACCGGTTTGTTTTTGTCATTGGGTGCAAGGCATTTGATGCCTTGACCAAATGCAGCAAGCATAATTTTTCATAGTTCTCTCTGCACGTGTAAAGGTCGTATTCTCTTAGCTATCTGATCCAGCTGTACTTGTTATCATAAATTTTAGTTTTGTCTGTACTTTTCAATGAAAGTGGTACTAATAGTAGTAGTAGCCATACTTGAATACTAAGTGCCTCTGAACTCAATTTGATAGTTCTTTGAATTTAAATCTTTGTTATTTGACCCAATTGTAGTTGTTTGTTGCCACGAATTTAAATACTATCTGACCTCTGAACTAGCAATTGAAAATAATAGTTGTGGTAAAGGAGGCCGCAACATTATGTGCTTGGTCTCTCTTGCATCAATAGATGTGGCACAATAGCTTCACTATCCCTGTTAGAAATAAATTAGTATATTTAGTATATTTGTGATTGATTTTGATTTATTCATAACAAATTTAGGTTGATTTAATTTGATTCTATCATTTAAGTTATGATTCTATTATTGGCCTATATATTGGCACCTCATTGTAACCTAATAGATACATGCACAACTCTCATAATACAATTCTGTCATTTCCTATTCTTTGTATTTTCTCTGTCTTTGTTGTGTCCCTTTGCTCGTTTATTCAATATGTTTAACAATCTGGATTCAATTTCTATTGCACGACAGGTCTTCTCCCGGTAAAAAGAACCAAGGGAAGGCCCCTAAGAGACCTCGCAAGGCCGAAAGAGAGAGAATGAAGCGTGAACAATTGAGCGAACACTTTCTTGATCTTGCCAATGCACTAGGTAACTTGTTCTGCCACCATCTCAAATCAGCTCCATTCCACATTACAAAATGATTGGTTCTTACGTCCTAGATCAAGTCACCCGTTAAGCATCGCGGGTGAGCAAGGCTAAAGGGATATGAGAAATACAACAATCGAAAAATAATGCGTAGAATATTATTGCTGAATGTTCTGTGTACAATGAGATGACCTTCTATTTATAAGTCATAAGTAGAATAAGAAAATAAAGGCGGAATCAAACCAAAGAAAGTTAAATCAAATTCAAAATAAATCCAAGATATTATTTGATTATAACATATTCTAACATCACCTTTGACATGTAACAAGATATGAATTGATATTGGTGCTATTTTCTCTTCCATTTTCATTTGGTGTTTGGGGGGCAATAGATCTTAGTGAGCAGAACAACGGGAAAGCTTCTGTATTGCGCGAAGCCGCCAGACTGCTAAAACACTTGTTCAGTCAGATCGAGTCCATGAAGAAGGAGAATGCATCCTTGTTGTCTGAAGCTCATTATGTGAGTGCCTGCCTAGGTTCTTCCTCATTTTTCCTTAAGCTTTTTTATCCTATGAAGAATGCTAGTGTGTGTTGTCATATATTTAGAAGCATTTTAATCACGTGCTAGGTAAATTGATAATGTCTCATCCTATTACTTTATCTTCGAGATAAATTACATTGACGGACCTTCCCTAATTATAAAAATGAGGGTAACAAATAAAACAACTTAATAACAAACAACATTTAACGCTATTATTTATCATAAAGAAATGTCAGTGTCGTCTAAACAAATAGAAGGGACCGGTGCAATTTCACAATTTAACCTTATCTTTATCATCATTTCATCAAACTTTGGGAACTCACAGTTTGATTTGATGTCACTATGAATGTATTTTTGTATCTAGTTATACTTAAGACTTCATTAAGTTTTTAACTTCTGTAAAATTTTAAAGTTTACTTTTAGTCCATGCATCTGGCAGGGGTTAACGGTGTTGACGTAGCCGTTAACGGCGCTGACGTGGCGTACCACGCTGACATGTTAGCACGCTATTAGCACGCCACATCATCAGCGCCGTTAACCCCCGCCAGGAACTAAAAACAAACTTTGAAATTTTATGAGGACTAAAAATTTTAGACAGGAACTGAAAACAAACTTTAAAATTTTACAAGAGCTAAAAACTTAATCAAGCCTATATTTAATGCAATTGCATCCAATGAGCAGGTGATGGCAGAGAAAAACGAGGTGGGGGAGGAGAATTCTGCTCTAGGAACTCAAATTGAGAAGCTTCGAGGCGAAATAGAGGCTAAAATAGTCCAACTGTCTACTGTAGAAACTTCATTGCAGCAAAGACCTGCAGTTATGGTTGTCCCCTTCCTTCCTCCTCATCATCAAGCTGCTTTATCAGCTTCTAATGCCACCGAGCTCATACCAAAAGCGACGTCAAGTGTGAGCAAACCACGTGCCAGGTATCCCACCCCAGCTGATTCATGGCCATCAAGGCTTCTTGGAGAGCAACCGCCATCAAGCTAACAAGATTTCATGCATGCATCTTTTCAGCTTCAGCAATTGGTGTATGCTGCATAGTATCTTTTCTAATAGCAATGCTGCTGAGTAGCTTTTGGAAGAGGAATACCTTTTAGGGGTAAAGGGGGATATAAAATTATGAACTAAACTCTTCGGTTTTGTCCACTTAAGCAAAGGTTGGACATTATGTCTGTCGGGGGGAGTTAAACACGACTCCAAATGCTTAGCGCGATGTAAATTAACCATCAGACTATGGATAAATCATTAACAGTCACATCTATTAATCATAAAATAATCTTGTTACATAAAGTAAACTTGGGACTTGGAGTCGAGCTCTCCGCGGAATTTTGGTTTGGGAATTCTCTTTGTTGTAGGGCTAACTTCTCACTTAGTTGGTTGGCTTTGCCACTACCTCACTATTTGTCTTCCTTGTTAGCATCGGACGTCAGAACTTTCTATTCTGGGAAGCAATAGGAAACATATATAGGGAAAAAAAAATAATACGGTTGTAACAACCAAAGTTCAAGGGGTTGAAATCGCCATCCCCTATGGCGATTTCAACTCCAAAAACCATACATTCCTAACTTAGCTACACTACTCATATTTTGACCAAAAAAAAAACTTCAAGAGCCATATAAAAGTAAGAAAAACCTTCGATTTCGAAACCTGGAACCTTGGAGTCGAGCTCTTCCTAAAATTCTGGTTTGGACCACTTTTTTTTTTTAAGGAAAAAAAAAAGGTGTAGGCCCTTTTTCAGTGAGGATCCTCTCCCCATACTGTTTTTTCCTTCTAAGAAACCCTTTTTTGTTTCTTTTTCTACCAAGCCCTTTTTCTCTCTTTCTATTTTATTAAGCATGTTTTCTTTCTCAAAATATTTTCTTTTTGTAATAATAGGCCCCTTCTCGTTGGACCCTTTCTCTGTTATTCTCTCTCTCCTTTTTCTTTTTCTAAGAGAGCTCTTTTTTTATTTCACATGGATCAAGGCCCAATCTCTCTTCTCAAGAACCCTAGTTGCTCCTCATTCATGACGGTGCCTCGTCATTCTTCCCCCTCGCGGCTCCACGGAGTCGAGATTGAGTTGGCGGACACGCCGCGTGCAGGCGGCTCTACCCTCCTCTTTGCGACGGCGTTTGGGCGGCGTCCACTCGGTTGCACTGTAGAAACCCAACGGAGTGTTCCGCAGTTCTCCTCTCCGCGACGGCGGTGCAAAGCGGCCATGGCCGAAACCCCCTTCCAAGCTTGAGAGGGCGGCAATGGCAGTCTCCTCCTCGTTCGTGTGTTGCAGCACTGATCACGACATTTGGGCTCCTTCAGCTTTTTTTTTTTTTTTTCCTTTCTTTCTTTTACTGTTCTGAGCCCGGTTTGGGTTTCTGCATATTGGTTCTTTGCCAGAACTACGCCGAGAGTGAGACCGGCGGTGGCCGGAGAAAGGATTTGTTGTAGCTGTGGCGCCCCACATTGGGCGCCAATGTTACGTAGTAACATGAGGGATGGTTTTGGGGTACCTAAGAATGTAGAGGTTGTGAGCGTTCCGCAAGCAACCTCTACCTCTTTCCTTGATGGCCTCGATCTCCGGTCAGCGTGGGGGACCCTCAAATATCAATAAATGTGTTAGGTTAAGGTTAGAAGAATTATCATACTTGGGCCCTTATCAAGGTCCAAGGGGCCTATTTTATAGTCCCTAACAAATCTTAAAAGAAATAATGAGTATTAGTTAAGAATAAGAAGAAAAATGAGTGACAAAAAATACCTTGGGGAATGATGGTTTCTTTTGAATCGCGACCGAAGTGGGTGGAGGACTTTTGTCTTGGCAGACTTGATAGTCGCCGTCTTCACTACGCGGCTCCTTTTCTTTAGCTTTGGTGCTTCTTCCTCGTCGCTAGTCCATCTCTTATTGCTACGGTGCTTGGTGGAAGTGGCTTTTTCAGGCTCCACAAACCCCTCACTCACTGAGACAAAACCATTAGTGAAGGACTAAATAAAAAGAATACAAGAATGTGAAAGACAATTACCATGGGGTACGTCGCGTAGTACTACCCTGGTGGGATAGTCAGATATGTCGACGTATCCGAAGGAACGGGTGCAATAATGGTCCGAGAATGTAACGGCCTTACGTCCATACTTAAATTCCCTAAGGTTAAAAGGCAAACCTTATGGCCCCTTGAGGGGGGTCTGGAAAGGGATCAGCTAATCTAAAAGATGCGTTCAGAAAAGGAGGAAACTTAAATGGTCGCATGTCCGAATGAAAGTTAGAAAATGGGTTTTTTGCTTTTNGCGGCAGGCTTCTTGTTGTTGCAGTGGAAGGGGTTGTTGTTGATGAAGGGGTGGGTGTCGTCGTCGGTGGCGGAGCTGGGGCGGGAGGAATCGCAGTCGTTGGTGAAGGCGGAGGAGGAGGAGGAGGTGGTGCTGGCGGTGGAGTCGCGCGGGGGAACGGGGGAGGAGAGGAGGAGGGTGCAGACCATGGAGATGCGAGGGGAGAGGTGGAGAGGGAGGAGCTGACCCTTGTAGAATAGCTCGTCCGCGAGCCAGAGGAGTGTGGAGGATTTGCAGGGTGAAATTGAGATGCTGAACTCGAAGTCCGAAGACGAAGAAGAAGAGAAGGAGTGGGATGGGGATGGGGATGCGGATGGTGGAAGCGTGTAGGACTCTGCTGCCTCTGCCCCTCTCTGTTTCTGTCTTCTTCTTCTTCCCATCTTTGTCTCTGTGTTGCTCTGTTTTTTCTATCTAGTGCGTGGTCGGTGGTGGCAGACTCGCAACGCAGGTGGGGGTCGCGGGTGGGGACGCAGCAGACGGGAATGAGGTCGCGGGTGGGGCAGTGGGAACGAAGCTGCAAGTGCTCCAGATGCCAACTTACAGAAGATGTATATACACGGGTGGCGGGTCGGGTCGGGTCTGAAAATTCAGAACCGAGACTCGACCCGTCTAACCACGCGGATCTGTCGGGTCTCACCCGCCGACCCGCCTAATCTGACCCGAGCGGGTCGGATTGGGTCGGATCTGGCGGGTTAGCGGGTTGGGTCAAACCCGTGTGCACCCCTATTGGGAAGTGATGGTTTCTTTTGAACCGCGACTGAGGTGGGTGGAGGACTTTTTGTCTTGGCAGACTTGATAGTCGTCGCCGTCTTCACTACGCGACTCCTTTTCTTTAGCTTTGGTGCTTCTTCCTCGTCACTAGTCCATCTCTCCTCGCTACGGTGCTTGGTGGAAGTGGCTTTTCAGGCTCCACAAACCCCTCACTCACTGAGACAAAACTATTAGTGAAGGACTAAATAAAAAGAATACAAGAATGTGAAAGACAATTACCGTGAGATACGTCGCGTACTACCTTGGTGGGATAGTCGGATATGTTGATGTATCTGAAGGGACGGGTGCAATAATGGCCTGAGAATGTAACGACCTTATGTCCATACTTAAATTCCCTAAGGTTAAAAGGCAACCTTATGGCCCCTTGAGGGGGGATCCGGAAAGGGATCAGCTAATCCAAAAGATGCGTTTAGAAAAGGAGGAAACTTAAAGGGTCGCACGTCCGAATGAAAGTTAGAAAATGGGTTTTTTGCTTTTGTTTTTTCGAAAGATTTCAAACAGCGATCTTGACGAGCTTCGAACTTTTTCTTACAATTTTCCTCCGCATCTCTTAGAGTCGCCTCTAAGGTTCTAGGATTGCATTTAACTTTAAAGAATTTCTTGAAAGCTTGAATTTCATGAACATGCGTACCTTTTGACTTTGAGCCAGTCGGTTAAGTCTGCACAAAAGAGTGTTGCATGAAATTTAAACACTCGCTCAAGGAAAATGAGTGCTAGGAATAAAAGTTAGTCCACCATGCATAAAATGATTCAGATATAAATGAGCTTGCTCAACGCGACAACAATGAAAATTAGTCTTTCTAGACTTGTTGTCACGAAGGGTTGCTGCCAGCTGGTTGCTTGAATTGAACTCCTTGTGACAAAAGATCCTCTTGAAGTCAGTGAAAAGGAGTGAGGTTATGAGTTGTAAAAGACCGAATTGCTTAACGACGAGGATCGGAGCATGTAGTACAACATTCCTGGAATTCCCTCTACCAGGAAGTCGAAAGGAAATATCTAAAAACATAGGAATTCTTCCTAGAAATAATCGCATTCCTTCCTCGCGACCGATCCTTTCGGGACCATAGGTCGTGTCAACCATGATGGTCCCACATCACGCTTTAGAAAGGGAGCGACGTTAATGCCCCCTTGATCCTTGACTCCAATTTGATGAAGGAGCTTGAAAAAGAAGATGAAGTTTGATGGATGAGAGGCTTTCGAGGTCTTTACAAGGTGTTCGTAGTATCACATTTGCGACCCCACGACTTCAGTGTAGATGTCGTCGCTCAGAGTGCAACCTTGAAGGTGCTCCTTGAAAATGGCATTCAACCACAATTGCAAAAGCCAGATGGGCCCCAATAACGCGACCTTTGACGTCGTTGCGTGTATGTTGGCCAAAGGGTCAGAGATGGCATCATAGAGGTCGGCCAATAAAAGTTTCACTAGACATATTCTCCTCCCTTCGTGCAACATAATCGCCAGAAGCGATGTGTCGCTTCCCTTCCCCAACATCTTCAGGCTTTTAGAGCAAAAAACACAACTCTAAAGCCAGTAATGAAGGAAAGCGACGTGTTTCGCGTCGCTAATAGGGTCCTCTTCACGACCCATGTTGTTGGTAATGAAGACACTATAAGTGGAGGAGGAGTAGTCGACCTCATAATCTGGTCGTGGCACTCCGTGTCAGGATGAATGATCTCTCCAAGGGGAGAGAGTCCCGTTATAGCCACAACGTCAAAAGGAGTAGGGGAAATTGATAGGTGGAGTTTGTGCCCTATTTTATTTAACTATAATTGAACATTGCATACTAAAAATGTGTGGTTTTAATGCTTAATTAATATGTTTTGCACATTATCCTCTTTTGTGAGAAATTGAGAAAAATGCAATTTTAAGCACTATTTTATCTTAGAAATTAATAGGGGTGAACATGGGTCGTACCCAACTCGCCAACCTGCCAAATCCGACCCAATCCGACCCGGACGGGTCGGATTCGGCGGGTCAGACCGGAACGATCCGCTTAAGTAGACAGGTCAAGTCTCGGATTCAAAATTCTAAACCCGACCCGACCCGCGACCCACATAGGCATGATTCTTCCACTTTCACACTATGTCTCTTTCACTCACTTTCACTCTCTGTCTCACCCCGCAGCCACCAACGCGACCCCACAGCCACCC
>QANU01039626.1:384995-419295 GCA_003254905.1 Nissolia schottii | reverse complement strand
AAAAAAAGAGGGCGGGTCACCCGCCGACCCGCCAAAACTTACCCGACCCGGGCGGGTGGCGGGTACCCATAAAAAAATGCATTTTTTACCCGACCCAACCCGCCCGCCGGGAGTCGGGTCGGGTCTGTGACACGGGCGGGTTTTACCTGACCCGACCCTTGTGCACCCCTAGAAATTAATGTGTAGATTTCTTTTGTTCTTTTTTAGTTTTCTATTTTAATTGTGAAAAATAAATTGTCAATAGGATCATTGAAGATTTGAAGGAGATTTGATAAGATATAAATTTTGAAGAAGAGATTTGAAGAGAAGATTTGAACCAATAAATACAAGATTGAATTCAAATTCAAAAAGATTTGGTCAAAGATTTGTTGAGGATTTTTTAATGCTGAATTTGCCATGGATTTTTCGCCATGATGAAGATTGAATTTTGATTTGATGTCAACTACAAAGTTGTAAATCTATCTCTTATCTTTAATTGGAGATTTGAATCACCTCAATCTGATATTTGTAGCCGAAGTTATCACAATTTTACTAACTAATGTGCTAAAAGTGCGGGATTTACACCCACTTTGTGTCAATCCTCTATAAATAAGACATTCCCTCTCAACAACTGGATACAACTTCATACTCAGCCTCTAATTTTATTTTTTGCACTTTTGCCTTTTATTTTATACACTTTAGGGTTATGTTAGTAATGCTTAGTTATTAGTTCTTCAAGAATTGTTGGAGTGCTCGCATTGAGAACGCAAGATCCCAATTATTTGCGAAGTTATTTCCTTATTTTATTCAGATTTTGTTATTTTAATTATCCACTATTCTCTACTCCCTTCTTCTCTTTATTTATTATGAGCCTTTATCCTCTACCCATGGAGGAGTAGTTTCTTAATATATTGCATTCAGTAACTCTAGATTAGGATTAATTCGAGGTCTTGTGCTTAATGTTTATTCATGATTTGTTCCGCCCCTAATTACTAATATAGTGATTGCATGTTATTGGTTAGGGTTAATTCTAGCTTGATAGATCTTGACGATTGTATGATTTATTGATTTATGATTTGGGAACTTTTTGGAGAACTAATTAGATTTAATTAGGTTATGCAATTGGGATATAATTGATATGGGTTTTAAATGCTGAGATCTTAGTTTTAATTTCTGTATTAATAAATGCTTAGGGGATTGACGATCGTAGTCTCTTAAGTGAATTGCGTGTTAGTTAGAGATTTCAACTAATAAACAACATCCTCTTCGATGAATAATTAATTAGGAACCAATGACAATTAATCCTTGATCTAGAAACGTCGTATGCAAGATATTGCTTTTTTTTTATCATTGTTGCTTTATTTCTGTTTTAATTTCCTTTTATTTAAATTCAATAAATTCAAACCCTCCTTTTTTATTGTAATTATAATTTTAATTGGTTCTAATTGCTTCCTTGAAAGATGACCTAGGTTAGCCCCTTTACAACTTTTTTTTGGGTTAATTTAGTTTTATAAATTAGTATTTGATCGTGCACTAAAATTAAAGACGTTTTCGTGTGTCAGAAATCATCCCATAGGCGGTATGAAAGGTGTTGGTGGTGATGTTCTAGAATTGGAGGGTTGCTCTAATCATAGAGACATCAAGCTTTATGTCCTCACAGAAAATTTGAAGACAATCATAAATCCCCATTTCCCTCCAGAAATCCCCTTTCCCCCTCCACTTTGTTGAACCAAGATTGAAACCTGTATTATTTTTCCCTATTCTTCGAGGTAGCACGAATAACCCTGGGTTCGTGGAAGAAGGTCGGGGGAATGACGGGGCTGTAAATGAAGGGTTGTTGTTCGGTATGGGTAGGAAAGTAAGAATCTATGGAGGAGTCTTTGGTGGCATCGCAAATGGTGGAAAAGGGTCCCAAGAAGCTATGAATGGTGTTGGAAAGAGAGAAAAGAATCAGTACCTGGCTGGCTTTTATTCGATGTGTGGTAGGGCTCATGGCCAATGCCAGGGGAACCCCTTGATGAACAAGAGGCTGAAAACTGAGATCACAGGAGTAGCAACTCACCTAAAATCCTTTTGAGAGGCCTTGCCCGTGGAAAAAGACGTTTTGGTAGTCTTGGATGCCATGGAAGTAATGAGGAAGGTTTGGGAATGAAAATGATTGAGGACGGAGAAAAGTAATTTGCTCTGGAATTCGCAAAAAGCCTGAAGGTTATTGAGAGTCAAGAGGTTGAAGATAATAAAATAGTAAAGAAGAAAAATAAGAAGTGAGGGTGGTGTTTATACTGAATGGTGACTGTGAGGAAAAGGAAAGATGAAAGGTTGGGTAAATTTATCTTTACCCTTATTTTTAATTTTTAAGGAAATGATTACACTCGAGAATGTGAAAATGATTATGGTGGCGAAAGTGTAAGGGTTTGTATCGAAAACCACTTACGAATGATTGATGTGATGTTTAAACAGGCCTCGAAAAATGTGAATAGAAAAGTACATTACATAAATACCTTCCAAGTGAAAATGCTAAAATTCAAAGTTCCCACATTTTTCTTAGACGAAAAATCCAAAGGTGAGAACTTGGGGGGGCATTTGTTAGGTTCGCCAAAATTTGCAATGCGACTAGAAGTCTTGAGAGGAAATAAAGATAGGCGAGTTTAGACTAACAATACGAGTAATCATCGGAAGGAATGGCTACGACATGAATACCAATTTAACGATTTAGTCGCAATAGGAAGAATCGAAGTTGATGATAAATGATAGGCAACAAAATCAACTTTGGGAATGGTTGATCATACATTAAGTAAAGTCACTAGTCAAGTGGAGTAAACATGTTGAAAATGATGTGTTGCGACCAATGGATTAGGAGATGTACAAATCAAGATTGTCGCAAATGTGAAAAGTCACCAAAAATGACGGTTGCAGTAGAGCAGCAAGAGTCCTCTACGAGGCTAGGATTGCGACATGATTTAAGAGTTAGGAAGAAAAAGTATAATACAATTGAAATGAAGCATTTTGGAGGGAACGGTTACCAACAGACACCTCTTGTAACAATGGTAACTTGTCATTTGACGTGGCACACGAAGGACAATAACTACCCATCTTTAGGACTTGACACGCGCATAATGGACACGTAATGGTAACTATTGCATGTACGTGTTGTGCATAGTAGTTTAACTGATTCGGATTTTTCGGACCACAACCGACCGAGTGGTAACTACCGCTAGAGCAGGGGAATGATGGGTATAGGCCCTGAAATTCGATAAATAGAGGGCTCTGGGAACAAATCAGGAGGTGGTCATTGATTATCAAATACTCACACGTCCCTTGACGACGAAAGCAGTACGCGAAAACCTAATGTACGCCACTTTTCTTTACTTTTCTGCATTTTACTTCTTGTTTAAGTAGGAGTAGTTCTTTTAGCCTTAGTTCTTTACTTCATTTCCTCTCTTACTTTTATTCTTAAATCCCTGTTTCTGCAAGGGAATTATATTTCGAAATCACTTATTAGTGATCATCAATAAAGTATTCCAATTTCACTTCTTCACTTCTTGTATTCTAAATTCACGCCTTTGTTCTGTACTGAGAACTTAAAATCGCTTGTCCCATTTTAAAACAATATTTTGCATTTGTGCCAGATAATTCTCTCTGGAATTATTTCATGTGAAACACTTCCTTTTAGGGCTACCTATCCTCCTTGGATGGCAAGGGCATTTATTCAATGGAACGACATGGGAGCATTGTTAATATACCTCTTCCCATACCCACTAGAATCTTTCTTCTCCATTATGGGGGCTAGACGTGTCTCTAGGCCCAATCCATAACAAGTACAAAATGAAATAGCTACACAAAGAAAACCAAAATAGATACAACCAAAAAGCCAATAAAATCATATATAATACAAGAACACCAAAACTAGCGACTTCATAAAGTCATTAGGAAAGAGTCATTTTTTAATAATATTTTTTTCATTGGAAAAAAAGTCATTGCCAGAGGTCTAGTTTCTAATATTGTGTATTATATAATGTTTTTGCATCTTGGATTAGAAAAAAAATTATGGACATGTAATTAGTAAAAAGTGCTCTTAAATTATGTTAAAGTTACACTTCATTTTAAATTATGTGTAAAATTGTGTTTCACTCAAACTTTTCTGATCACCAATAATATATTTTCATTTCCTACAATTTTTAGTAATTCTCGTAAGTAATTTGTGTTAATTATTTTAGAAAATATTTTTCTATTAATATATATATATATATATATATTATAATATTAAGTAATATAATTTCAAAATGTTTTTTATATTTATTTAAAAACATTTTTAATCTATGTGAAGAAAAATAATAAAATTTTTATTTTTCAAATTCATTCTTTTAAAGACTAAATGTATTTAGGATAGACTAATATTATTTTATTTCAAACGTATTTATAAACACAAAAATAAGCATTCAGAAAACGAAAGGGAAAAAATGAAATTATAATTATTTGCTTAACTCATTTGAAGTAAAATTCTACTTTTGAAGATAAGAGTTTATAATCGATAAAATGGTATTAGAAAACTAACCTGAAGATGAAGCATGATATTGTGAAGTATTGTTACCGTTTGCTAAAGTTGCAAGTGAAATTTTATTTTGCCCTTGTTCGTCACCTGAACTCACAATAGGTGAGTAGATAGTATGGAAAAAGAATGTTAAAACAAATTTTTTTCTATGTAATTGAATGTCAATTCTGTTCACAAGTAATTCGTAAAGGGTACGCGGTTACCTGGACAGTAAGGAAGGCACCTTGACGGAAGCTCGAGGTCTGAGGGCGAAAGNATATATATATATATATATATATATATATATATATTAGTGTGCGCAAGCAAGCAATATCGACCAAGAAACTTTCTTGAGAGTGTTCAACCAGAACAAATGATCTAAGGATTAGTGTCAACCACAAGTACGTACAATCTTACGATGGACACTTTGTGAGACTGGCGTGTCTCCATGTCTAATACACTATGAACATTGACACACAAAAATATTTGTCTGACATGTGTGTCACACATGTTTAAAAGTGTCCAAATAAAAAATTTATAATTAGTTGTGTCCATGCATGTCTGAGCTATGTCTGACAATTTTTTCAGTCGTATCTGTGTCGTGTCTGATTAAAAAATATTTTAAATATCAAACAATTTATAATAATATGGACCCTTAGAAAATTAGCAAGTATTAACATATGAAAATATCTTAAATGTTCTATATATTTTGAAAGGGGTTTGAAAAATGTTAAAAATTAGTAATTTTATATCAATAAAAATATTATGATATTATTATAAATATTTAATTTTATACCTATATATGCTATGTCCATATCCTATAAAATTTTTAAATTAGTATATTACTATGTCATATGTCGTGTCATATCTCACGTCTGTGTTTATATTTTTTTTATGTACAATCACAAAACAAAAATGCTACATGTACACCCAATTTTATACACTCATACATACACCATTAATAATGCACAAACTTTATTCTCATTAGTGCACAAACATTACAAACTTATAGATGATATTCTCAATTATACTTAATTAAGTGCACAAACATTACAGACATTAAAACACAAACTTTATGTATATAAGCATAGGATGTATGTATGGTGTATATTTTTTGGTGTACGTGTAACAGAACTCATCACAAAATGGCTATTGCAGGACACGTAGATGGGGCTAGTGGTTTGCACGTGACTAATAAGATAATCTTTACTCCTATGATGAGTTTGATTACGATTTATTGTGGGAAAGAGAAAAAGTAAATACTGATTATATAATCAGATGGACAAACAATATGGGAGTAGTGTGACCCCAACTTAATGATCTCCGAGAGAACAAAACAACCACACACTTCCATTCCATCACCACTACTTGACATACCTTAGCCAAAAGACACAATGGTTTACAGCCAAGCATCATAGCACATTGTTTCAACACCTTCATAAATTCTGCTACTAGAAAACTGTACACAACGCTGGCAAACTTGTGCCATTGTCCATTAGTACTCCATTCTACAATATAAATTAATGCAGCATATCTCTCCACCCAAAGATATTAATTGAAAAAAAATAAGAGTGACTCATTCTACGATACCGTTCTAACTTCTAAGATTTGAACCAGCAATCTATACATATATCACAAGTAAAATTAGGGATGTGCATTGACTCGAATCGACCTGCCAATTAGCTGACTTGAACTAACACAAATTTTTTTGGATTGGATCGGGTTTCTAGTCATCGAATGAAACCTAATTAATTCAAGTATTAATTAGTAGGGTCAATTTTTGGGTGGTTGATTTTCAAAATTGATCCGCCGACCCGACTTATTAGTTATTGTTTTTTATATCGTAATATAATTTTTTTGTATTCTATCACATAATTATTTTTACTGCAATATATATTTTTTGATAATATTTTTGAAAAAAACTATATAGGTTTTTTTGAAAAAATTAAAAGAAATTTAAAAATAAAAATTATCTCAATACCCAACCTAATAAATTGACCCGCCTAATAGCGGGTCAGGCATTGTACCCAAAAAGTTAAAAATCAATCAAACCCAACTCACTATTGTATATTTGGGTCCAGTGGTTTTTCATCTCGAAACCAACCTGACCCAACTCGTGCACAACCCTAAGTAGAACAATCCAATTGATCATACGTTGAAATTCAATGCATTAAAAATTTGAAATCTTAATCTATTCTATAAAAACTTTCTATTAATTGATTCAAACATTTAGTTTATTATTCCTAAAACAATTATTCTTTCATCTTCAATTCTTTTTTCAACAACAAGCAATATAGGATAATTAGCAACATCATACTCCTTGAGGTATCAAGATATAGCAATAAATCCCAAACTTGAGTGACCATTGCACTCCACCCCAAAATTTTACCAAGCTACATACTAGGGCGGCTGTCAACATGGAAATACAATGTTTGAATGTATGATGAACTATTCAACACCAACCCTTAGATTTCATTCAAAAATAACAATGGCTAAGATTATATTCCAAGTCTTTAGTAGCTTAGTTTCTCTCACTCTCCAATTTCATTATCCTTCTTTCTACACTATCACTGGCCTCGTCTACACCTTCTCGACCACCTTTAGTAGTCCAATATTTTTCAATCATCAATTTACATGATTGGGAGAGGGATGACTTATCGTGGGGTTGATAAGTGAAGACACAAGGTCTTACTTCCATAGGAATGATGTCCCTGACAATTTTCACCTTCATTTGTCGAGCACACAAAAACAACTTTTCTTGAATTTTAAAGACCTTGTGCTAAAAGTAAATAAGAAAAGACCTTTTAGCCCTATCAATCGTTGATGTTTTTAGAGGAAATTTAAAAGTTAATATTGACGAGTGATATCCATCATGGACCCAAAATATTGTGTCCCCATGTTAAAGCCACCCACCCTACCCTTACTTGGGGTTTAGCGGAATTTGGGGTGGAGTGCAATATTCACGCAAGTTTGGGGTTTAGTGCTATATTACCCAATAATGTATCATTGATTCTCCGTTGAAATAGAACCAAATTTCCTTCGCCTCTCTCGCTGCTTTAATTGGTACTTTGCTGCTTTGGTCGAGATGTGCAAGTAAGATGAAGGACACTGTATATGCGATATTGTCTCAAAGATTGTCCTATTTCTATTAATATTTGGCACCGTATGAACCTTTCCTAGTCCATAATGTTATTGGGTGGATTAAGAGCTGCATTGTTTGCAGCATTGTTTCGAATGATAAGCAGCGGTTTCTGCTGGCTACAAAACAGCGAAGGAAATCCAAAATCGGAGGAGATTTAAACCAACGGATTAAGTAAAACACCCTTAAGACAATGGATTTATTTCCAAAATATATATATTTTTCACTCAGTTTATCATTCATGGATGAGGGACTTCACATTCACATTTGAAACACAACCTTCCCCCTCAAGTGTGAGGGCCCAACACGGTGTTAAACATCGTGGAAAAACACTAGTAAAGGGACACAACAAAGACTACAGAGAAAATACAGAGAACAAGAAATAATAGAATTGTATTATGAGAGTTGTGTGTCTTTACATAGGAGGCTGAGCCTATTTATAGGCTGAAGACTCAACGGCCAAAAATAAATTACAATCAATTAATAAGACTAAATCAAATCAAATCAATTATGATCATTAATATAAATTATTCTTAACACCCTCCCTCAAGCTAAAGCTCCCCGAGCTTTAAGCTTGTCATAGTTCAACGGAGGGCTGAGTGGAGCGGAACCAACAAAACGGAGGCAACAAAGGCTGGGCAGAACCAGCGAAAGCAACAGTGGCTGGGCGGAACCGAAGGCAACGGTGGCTGGGCAGAACCAGCAAAGGCAACAACGGAGGCAACATAAGGAGTTGGGCGGAACCAACAAAGGCAACATCGAGAGCTAGGCGGAACTAGCAAAGGCAACAACGATAGGCAACAATCGAGACTACACGGAGGCAGATTAAGTCAACATCAAGATTACGTGGAGGCAGTTAAGGGGAAAATTGGCGGAAGCGGGAATATGTGTTCAAGTTGGGAACCATGGCTCTGATACCATATTAAGCATCTTGAGTGAACGAGTAAAAGGACACAACAAAGACTACAGAGAAAATACAGAGAACAAAGAAATAATAGAATTGTATTATGAGAGTTGCGTGTCTTTACATAGGAGGCTGAGCCTATTTATAGGCTGAAGACTCAACGGCCAAAAATAAATTACAATCAATTAATAAGACTAAATCAAATCAAATCAATTATGATCATTAATATAAATTATTCTTAACACATGGTATGCTCACCCCTGAGTAGAAGCTCCGAATACTCACAGAAAACGACGCTCAAAAATATCAGTATCACACCGCTAGCAAACACGCACTAGTTTAGGACGGATTCAAACTATCCGCTCTGATAGCACTTGCTGGGCATAAACCGGTGATGGGAGCCCAAAATCAGAGGAGGTTTAAATCAACCAGCCAAGTAAAACACAAAAGCAAGTTACACGCCACATCCTAACCTAAACCTTAAGGAAATGGACTCATGGGCCTTCCCAAATACATACTCTCTTTTTTTTTTTCCACTTAGTCCATCATTCATCAACGTGAGACTTTACATACTAACACTTGAAACACATTTTCTTGCTGTCTTTGGTGTGGGGTTTGGCTGTGCCATAGCAAATAGGTCTTTGATGAGGAGGTTTGGCCTAATTTTTGTAGTGTTCGGACTTGCATGACTGTTGGTTGATCACTGTCATAAGGAGCTTTCCAATTATGATTGCTTTTGTCGTAGCTTCCATGGTAATTGGTTGTCTGGCTATTCAAGTAGGGCCTCCTGCATGAGGGCATTGTATGCTGATGTTTTCTAGCGTGTCCAAAGCCAAAGCCAAGGTGCTGTTGATTGCAGCCACACTGGGAGATTCTGGAATTGATCAATTGACCTAAATGTTGCTAATAGAAAATGGGATAGTTCTTCTGGGGAGGTTTTTATTCTCATTGCTCGAAATTTAGAGGGGATTGTGAAGTCTGCTGCTTCCTTCTGCTTGTCTCTTAGTTTCTTTGCCTTGCTATCTAAAATAATAAAACCAAATTTCCAGTAAGTTTATGCTTTTCCAAACGGGGATGAGCCAAAGAAGAATTAAATTTATTTATTTATTTATTATTATTATTATTATTATTTTGATTTTCTCTGTATAACAAAAACTAACTACGTGCACGCTTCTGATTGACAAGCACATGTGTCCTTGTCCTTTGTCACTTTCTCAAATGTGCACATGTTCCTGCCCCCATTGTGTGCTTGTCCCTTTCTACTTCTTCACTTTGGTGATATGGCTTTGGTGGAGGCTTCTCATATCATGCCTGCTTGCTAGCTTCTTCTGCATGTATTACTCATGGCCTTAAATGAAGAATCTACCCCTTCCTTTCAACATCAAAACTAATTATCCATGGCGTTTCTATCAATTCCTTCTTCACCCCACCATTACCTTGTCCAATAATTGATAAGATCCAACTTTTCAATGAAGATATATATATATATATATATATATATATATATATATATATCTTCTAATTTGTTCTTTCCCTCCTAAATATTAGATGTTTGCAAACGCTTGCCTCATGCAGTTAAAACTATATATATGATTATGATGTTGAATGTAAATCATATAAGCATACGGCTTTCACATTTTATCTATGAGTCATTTTCCTCTTTTCTTTTAATGGATTAAAACAAAAGGAAAAAAAAAGAGAATTTAGTTAGTGATTTTTTATTTATACACTATATAATTAATTAATTAAATAGAATATGGTGGCAGCTGAATGTACATAAATAGATCAAGGGCATCAATGATGTTGAGATTTTGAAAAGTTATGATTGCCCCGGATTTCATCCAAAGGGCTAGAGAAGGAAGGGAAAAGGGGCCCTCCATTCATGAGAGTGTGGGGGAAGGGGGTCTTATAATTATTAGAATCTTAGGTAATTAATTAGACAAGAGTTGTTGCCACAGTTGCAAGGGCCACAGTGACCTGCCTTTTGAGTATCAAACTGGGCCCATTTGCACATATAAAATTAGCATCTACCCACCTTGGCTGGTAACTATGCTTAGCTATTTTAATCAATTAGTTTGACCAAAAAAGCAATTCATTAATTTCTCACTATATCTCATCCTACTTAATTTCCATTATAACTGCCCGCCCCCATGTACNTTTTTTTTTTCAAGTCTTCCTTTTGATTCAGGTGAGCCATCAATTCAGCAAGACAATTCTAGTGTTGTATGGTTTAGTGTAAGGACAAGTATTTCCTCCTTTGGTTTCCATTTACAAGTTTTGTCCAGTTCTTGACAATTAGAGGGCGCCACATTAATGCGTTATGGAGAGGATGACTTTCCTTTTCTCATACATACTTCCAAAGGAAAAGGGATGATCGCATATCATTGGTTTAAACCCACTTCTAATCTTTCTCTCTCCAAAAATTATGTGTGATCCTCATAAAGCGGCAAGCTAGATACATACATACACTTAAAAATATACAATGAATGATATTTAATTTAACTTTAAATATTGCATCATTTCAAAATAATAATTAAAATATCATTTATTGTATAGTCTATGTATCTAGAATACTCAAAAATCGTCGTAAACCAATTAAGAACCCCCACCCAACACTCCCCCCACTTTGTTGACGCGTTTAGCCATCACTGGCTCACAAAACAATACTCTAACATGCCACTTTTGTGGAGGGACTAACTAAGTGTTCCAACGTGCGTGTCCCCTCTCATTGGTTGAACTACACGACCACCAAAAAGCAGGTAAATTAAGTCTTCTCAAATGCCTCAGAAAAAGGGTTTTTTTTTTTGGTTGAAAAAAATCATGGCCTTAATTTCCATCTCGTATTCCTAGCCATTTTATAAATTTGCACACACTAGGGTTAGGGTTAGCCACCACCACCAAGCACTGACCTATATATACACATATATATATATATATATATAGTTAACTACAGATCTAGACTTATTCCCATGCCTATGTAGACATCACCATTGCCTACCCCTACATCCGATCTCCTGGAATTATTACTAATTCAGGATAAAAAATGGAGAAGTGATTGTGTCCCAGATACCCTAATTAAACACGTACGTGCACGCGCACACATCCAATCAAATTATATTAGGGTTTTTGCTTGGCAAGGGGGAGGATGAAGAAGAGGCAGGTGGTGCTGAAAAGGTCAGAGGAGGCGAACACGTCCTCGACGGTGATGAGGAATATAAGGTACGGGGAGTGCCAGAAGAATCACGCCGCCAACATTGGAGGGTACGCCGTGGACGGCTGCAGGGAGTTCATGGCGAGTTCAGGGGAAGGGACGAGCGGCGCTCTTACGTGCGCCGCCTGTGGCTGCCACCGTAACTTCCACCGGAGGGAGGTCCAAACGGAGGTTGTCTGTGAGTACTCTCCCCCTGATTCTGCTCGCTAGCTCATCATCATATAATTCATATGATCCCTTATTATACAAACAAAAACACAAAAAAGAAGAAAAAAAGTGTGTGCAAGGTTTGTGTACCAAAATTATATGTGACTGATGCTGGAACAAGATTGTGATTTCACCAAACATTATATGACTGATTTGGAATTTTTATTTTTTTTTCCCTTCTTGTTCTTATTATTTTTCTTTATTTGCGAGCGTGGGTTATTTACCAACAGAGAGACATCTATTCTTGTAAAAGACAATTATAGAATTCTGGGATTGTACTTTGGGGATGTTACATATAATATATCCAGGTGTTCTTCTAGCTTGCTTCCATTGTTGTTGTTGTTGTTTTCTTAATCTTTTCAACATTATACCAACGGGGGTTGGTCGAAGTGGTGAGCGGCTTAGTATTGCTTAAGCAAGGTATCTCTGCTGGGAGACTCACCCGCCATAGCCAGGTGCGCGACCCGGATTAGTCAGGCAACCTAAAAAAAAATTCTTTTCAACATTCTTCTGCTAAGGTAGGTCAATCTGAAGAGATGGATTATGGAAGAGTGATTAATTAATCCAATAATGAACTGAAAAATTGGAGAATATTTATTGCTTTTTCATTAATATACGCATATAGTGCTATGTGTAGGACTTGTAACCTAGCTATATGTGATTTGTTTTTATTGACTTACCTTGGTTTTGGATCTTAAGTATATACTTTGACTTGGGAAAATGTTTTCCCCCATGTTTTATTGATTGTATTGAGTGAGCTGTTCAATTCTGTTTATTGTTGTGTACCTTGCTAGCCGTGCAATCAAACTGGACCAATCTTAATTTTGTATTGATTGACACAAGTGGAACATTCAGAGTATATAAACTGATTCTGTCTAGTTTAACTAGTACAAATTTGTTTTTACTAGTTTATCCCATTTACTAGCTAGTGCATACTTTATCAGGAAATTGAAGTACTTGTTTGTTCAATTAGCTAGTGCTTGACCACTTCATATATACATTCTTAATGAGACTCATTCTCGTTTCAAAGAGATATAATATGAAACCATTCAAATTGTCTTCTCCCGTCAGTTTAAGTTTTGGGAAGAGGTGATTTTTGATATGATATCAAAGTCACTATGACCAAGTCAAGGGTTCGATCCTTCACGATCCCCATTTTTAAAACAAAAAAATCATGACTGTTATTCAAAACTTTCATTTCCTTTTTTTTTTCCCTCTTTCGAAACAAAATTCACAAATACACGTTAAGGGTGTATTTAATTTCTATTTCATTTCATATTTTCAATTTGCTTCAATTGTTTTTTTTAGAACTATATGAAAATAGTACAACAACATATTTTGTCTCTCATTTTTCTTCTTATTCTCATTGCTTTCTGCACAAAATTTTGAAAAATAGAAACATGCTGAAAAACAAGAAATAAAAACAAAAATTAAATAAATCGTTATTTAAGAGATAGCGGCACATCAAATAGTTAAAAAAAAAATGTCAAATATAAGCCTCCTAAGACGTTTCTACATCACCAATAACAATAGTTGAGTAAAGTTATAGATTCAGTGGAAAGCCAAAAGATGTAAACAACGATGTATTTATCCTTCTTCATATACTCAAGGCAAGAAAACAGGTTAGCGTCTATGTGATGTGAAGATAAATTATGTTTGCCCAATCATTTAGCATTTGGAATATTATATAATTACTTAAGGCCCACTTATATCCAATCATGTCGAGGATATCCCTTTAAATATTTTCTTTATGATATGTTAATTAAAGTTGACTAAAGGTCAAGCAACAGATTAATATTCTAATTGTGGACAAGTCACACAACTTAAGCAAATTGTTTCAATAAAGGTACAAAAATAAAGAGCTTGATTAAAGCAAAAAACACATGTTAGCTTTAATAAGTTAATTGGAAGTGGCAGCTTGCATTTACTATCCTCTTTTTGCCTTGTGGTTTATGGGGTCTTAAGCAACGAGGGGGAAGGATATATATATGTGCTTTCTTTCTTGTCTTTGAACAACCCTAATCTAATTATCACCTTGATATGAGTGTTAAAGCTTAGTTAGTCTTGGAATAAGAGGAATTTCTTATTCCAATTACATTTGTTTGACGCAATATCAGTGAATATTCTGCTACTCTCAGATTTATGAAATGCTCATTTTAATCGTTGCACAAAAATACACAAATGGGTTAAATTCGTATAATCAAAAGGGAAAAGGCGTTGATTTGATGCGTCAAAGTTTTCAAGTGCATCCTAGCTACTATTATATAGGTCGATCAAATATTCCCATAGGCAAAGCCCTACTGAATATAAGAATTAACTAAAGGCCAACAAAAGCCACTCAAAATGTGGACGATATTGTTTCTTATTCATTTAGGGATTCATCGCGAGTACTTTCAGAGGGCCATTCATAATCTTATTATATAACAAAAATGATAATCGTACATTCTTTTTCTTTTTAGGCTACCACAAGTTGTGGAGGGGTGATAATTCATTTCGTCACTTAATTATGTTGGTGTGAGTTTGATTGTGACTCTCTCTATTATTGTGAGGGGATTGTCACTATTGTTAGTGGTGGATACATTGAGTACACAAAAAAAAAAAGATTGATTGAGTGGTAGACAAATGTGTCTCTTTAGACAAATGTGTCCCTTTTTATATGGTTTTGGTTCAAGATTTGAGAAGAAAAAAATTATGTGTCGAAATGACAATCACGATACCTCAAAATGGATTAGTTGACCTCAATAGTAATAAAATCCAAACATCAATGCAAGAAAAAAGAATTAGAGACAACGCAAGAATAGAGTTAGTCTTATATATAAAAATATATATTTTCTTATTTTTGAATAAAAAATTCTATCATATTCTTATAATACGATGTAATCATATTCAAAATCTTTTTGTTTCTCATCTCTCTCATTAGAAATAGAGTTAGTCATTCTTGTTTGACTCTTCATCTCTTTGTCTTTGTCTCAAACCTAGACACCTAACACTTCATCTTTTTGTATGTTCTATAATACCTATTAATTTGTTTTCTCTTATTATATCACTTCAATATGTGTAGAGTAGTATTCTTTTGTTTAGCTACTAATATAATTCGTCATCTTTCATACTTATTTGGCCGTGTTAGACTTAAATGGCTAAAAAAAAAATTTCTTTGTTTCCTGTTTCCTGTTAATGACTTGATTAGATACATTCTATGTATAGCTTCAATTACAGGCAACATCTAAGTTTTTTTTTTATTTTTCTTTGTTTCAAGTAGGCCTGTAATTAGACTTTTGGGCAAAGTCAAACTTTTAAAAAGATCAGGTCAAGCTTTAGGGAAAAAAAAGCCTATGACAGGTAATAGGCTCAGGCTCAAGCCGAATAATTTAGAAATAAGTCAAACCTATTTAAGCCAAAGTCTAGCTCGGCTTGGCCCATTTCCACCCGTAGATATTCTTAACTAACTTAGTCTGTATAGTTCTACCCTTACCCAAAGACTATCGATATCTAAGAATCTTTCACATTAGAGAGTACACAGAAAATGTTGCAATGTAAAGAATGTATACCATCTCTTTTTGTCATAGATCTTAACATATTTCTCATTTGTATTAATCTACAAAAGAAACTAGGAAGCCAAAACACCCACAAGGAGGAATAATACAACCACAAAAGAGATAACGAAAACAAAAGAAAACTCGTTCAAATAAACGACAAATCTAGATAACTAAACTCTAGATCTGATAAATCTAAATATTTCATTAATAAAGAAATTTCTACACAATGAAAAAGTAAAAATGGTAGGGCTAGCTGTCACCAAAAAAGAACGGTGGCAGTCTCCCTCTCAAACACTTACAAAAGAATAAAACAGAATAAGAGAAGAGAAAAATGAAACATCAGTACGTGAGACATCTAATAAAATGGAACAAGAACAAGAGAAAGCTAGTTTCAGAAGAATCTCCCTCAAATTTAAATGGCAGACATGCCCAATCACCAATTTGGTCACATTAGCCGCCTAAGGGGTATTGTAGGGAACGTTAAATGTGGAATAGAGTGTAAAGATTAAAAATGATGCATGTGAGCCCCAAATTAGGTACAGATGGATGGTTGGCTATAAAATATATGTCTACGCTCTGTCGAGGATAGATGAGAGCGCATGTTCCTTGTATGTTTTTTTTTTTTTTTTTTTTTTGCAAATGCTTATATACTCCCTCCCGTTGTTAATTTTGGCCAATATTTTACAAAGCAAGCTCATGGAAAGCATAAAATTAAAGCCCCCCTTTATTTATTAATATATATCATGACAGAAGAAATAATGCCAACTACAACCGCAACTGATTGAGTCATGTCGTAGCTTTTTCTAAAAAAGAGAGAAGAACATTTTACAATTGTCTAATCATTCGCATGATCTTGCTACTATGGCTTGAGAAAAAATTATTGTGAGAGCTAGCTAGGTGAGAGCTTAATTTGATGCTACTGCGCATGCCAATAGAACTTTTTGAGTTATATATATCTGTGGTAAGGAAAAACTTGGAATGGGTTTAACTGATCGATCCATTGAAAATTACAAAGTTTGACAACTATTGCATATAGCTTAATTATATTTCAAGCAGTTTTTTTATTTTATTTTATTATTATTATCAACAAAAGTGTATCGAGGGGGTACTCTAGATCCTGGAGCTCCTCGGGTGCTTCGGGGTCGCTAGGGCGGGTACCTGCAAGGACTCTGACGCTCAAGTTAGTGAAGATTCGAGATGATAACAAATCTGGGGTGTTGGGTCTCAGACATACCTGGTGTGTTGGTTAGGTTTAAATACCTAGGTGACATCCTTGATTCTCGTTGTTTCAAGGATCTTTCCATTATGGTGCCTTTGGAGATCACGGCGCATCTTCCGCTGGCGAAGCACATCTTGGGACGAGAATCTTACTGACCGTTTGGGAGGCAGTTCGGGTCGGGTCGGGTAAATCCGTGGACCCTTGGTTATGCCTTTGGATAATGGGCCTCCGTGACCCAATCCATAACAAAAGGTTTAGTTGTGTTTAGCACCGATCATCTCAATGAGTTAAAAACATATTTTAAGACTCTTTGAACACTTGTAAAATATTTACAAATTAGAAACCAAAATAGTCCTCTTGCATACTTCAATGGCTAAATGTGCATGTAATGTAACCATGGTGATAGTGTTTGGATAGAGGAAGTCCCACACTGCATTTTACCTCTTATACTTTCTGATTGGAACAATTTGATCCAAGTTGAATGAAATCATCAATAAAAAATAAAAAAAAGAGGGGGCCTTGATTGTTTAATTTGGAGGTTGGGTCGTTGGCACCTATATATAATAGGACCTACGTTGGAGATGCCTCTTTCAATATTTGGACTCTTTTCGACCCAAAATTTGTTTGATTCTCTCATTGGTTGGCACCTGTATATGTTGTATAGATACGGGTATGGCACAAGATAGAAGGACGCCATCGGAAAATTTTAAAAAAAATTAGAAGGTAGGGGAGAACATCAAATAAAAATTTATGGTATAAACAAAAAAAATAAATAATTTGTTTTTGACGCGGAAGAGAGCTTAGATATTAATTAATTAGTGAACAACTACAATTTTAAAGAAATGATAATTTTGTCCTTGCAATACATCATGTGATAGACACATGTGTACTAATGGATCTTTTAGACATTAAAAGTATGAGATGTCTTATTTACACTGTTTAGAAAGCTTAGAGGGTTGAATTGCACATTTTGCAACGTTAAAGAGTTAAATGCACAACTATAGTAAAGGGGGTTAAGTTGCTATTAACCCAAATGAAAATATAAAATTACCCTCAACTATAAGTATATTTAAATGAGAGCATAGTGAGTTTTTAGTCCAAAAGTTTGGGTGGAGATTATTGCTAACCTTCTCCTTCATAAAATAGAGTGGGAGGGGGTTAGATGAACTCCACTAAGATATTAAGCTTGCCCCACACTATAACAAAAAAATAATTGAAAGAAATTAACATACTCTTTGTTCTTTATTTCATTAGTTACACTACAAAAATATCCAATTGAATAATATATTTATATTCATTCAATCTTTAATCCTAAAACTAAAATTTGGACACACCTTGACACCCACCCATGTGACCACTTTATATTTCCTTTCTCTAATTTGGGAGGCTTTCTTAGAAGTTGATTGAGAGTATACAGCATATTGTTTATCTATTAGTATTGCTTCTTTTGAAGTTAGTTTTTGTATTGCCAGTAGCAATTGCATGCATCAGATGAAAAGTTTGTTATGAATATCATAAAGAATCAACTCTAAAATCATGAGTCGAATGATTGCATGAATGTTTGGCAACATATATAAAAAGAGACACATTATATGTCGTTGATAATAAACACAATCATTCAACGTTTTCAAAATATGAAAAAGGAAAGAGTAATTGTAAATTGATATATTTTTATTTTATTAAATTGAGTTTATTATTTTAGATTAATATATTTTTTTATTATAAATTAAATTAGTTTAAACAAACTAAGATTAATATCTTTATGTTTAAATATATTTATATATGTGAAATTTTTGGCTCCGGAAAAAAAATACTTCTTAGACTTGTCATTGACTAAATTCAACCACCTTCCACACATGTACTGATATAAGCTAGTGCATAAGTTTCTCTCTCATCACTTTTCTAAACCCTACTCAAGTCTAATTAATCGTGTAGGGATGATAATTTGTACCCTACTCATGGGTATCTCCCCCAAAGTTTATGGGTAGGGTAAAAATTTGCTCTATGGGTAAATTACCCACACAAGTAATTATCCAAAATTACTTTCAAGAGTTAGAGTAGGGTAAGGGTTTTAATCAACCCGCCTCAATCCTACCCGCACCCCCATATATACATATATAATGGACAAGCTTATGTTGTTAAAGGATTGTTTAGCCAGTTATATATGTTTTAGTTTGATTTTTCTCTATGTATCAAACAAATTAGAATGTTATGTTTTCTAATTGTTATGAATAGAGACTATGATATTTGGTTTAATTTATGATTTTGTTGTGTTCAAGTGATTATCTTTGTTTAATCTTTTTAGAAAGTAACAGGTAGAGTAAGGTTAGAGTTTAGATATTAATGTGTGGGTATGGTTAGAGTCTTCATATGTAAAACCTACGAATAAGATAGGGTAAAATATTTTTTTATTCAGTAAGTTGAGAGTAGGGTTAAGATTGAGCTAAAACCCTACCATCAGCATCCCTATTATCATAGCTAGACTAATAAGGTTTCATGTAATAGATCCTGCACCCTTGAGGTGGTTTTTTGAAAACAAAAAATGGTTTTCTTTTCAACGGATTGCAGTCGTACATAATTGCAATTCGTCATTTTTCTCTATTGGGCTTGTAGCCTTAATTCTAGAGTTTCATGGGCTCCAATGACTCTAGGTAACGGACTCTTACAAATCCAATTGTCATTCTCATAGGATTTGAGCTTCTCAATATCTTAACCATTTAGTTAGCAACAACCACAAGACCTTCAAGGAGAGGAAATCACAGTGAGGAACTGTGACCACTGCTCATAGGCAAGAAGATGACAGAAGGGGGAACTCAAGGAGCACCACAAGCAGGTCGAAGGTGCAATATGAATAAAGGAGTGACGGCCACTAGGAATGAGAGACACAAGGCAGATAATCAGAGTGAATAAAGGAATATCAAGCACATGAATAACTCTTACAATTTTTAGGAAAAGTTTGTTTACTGAAATAAATAAGACAAAAATATTGAGATACAGAGACAAAAATTATGTTTGTTTACTGAGATGGACACAAAAATTTGTGTCTCAAGACAAAAAATTTGTGTATTATCTGTACCTCCTTTTTTGCTGAGACACGCGGACATAATACGGGGATACAACCTTTTAGAGTAGGATAATGTGTTTTTTCTTTAATTTTTTCTATTGAATTAATACAATAAGAGTATTTTAAGTCATCTGGAGTGTATTTTCTGTCTTATCTCTATTAAACCAAACAAGATATAGATACGAATAAGTGTGTCTTGTATACTGTCACCAAACAGAATGCAAGATTTACTCGTATGTACTGTCTTTATCTTTATCCTCATGTCTCTGTATTTTATCCTTGTCTCAGTAACCAAACGCAACCTTATAGAACAAGTTTCACATGTAATATGTTATTTTTAAAGTGGATCGTTTATTTTTGAGTGTTTGCAAAAGCATTAGAAAAGGCTACGGTGGAATTTCATTAAGCTCTCTCTCTCTCTGGTTAATAAGCAAGATGATGAAATCTGTAGCTTTTTCTAGCAAGGTTATGTGTTTGTAATAGCACAATGTATGGTCTAATCTTCTGGCAGAACTACTATGTGTTTTTTCTAGGTTCTTTTTGGGTAGATGTTTCTTTTTTATGCGGTCATAAAAATTAATAAGGTTAGAACCTTGTGAAGAAAGAACCCAAAAAGTCCTCACGCAATAGGGGATGCAATTTCACATGAGGATTAACAACAAAAAATTTTTTGGGTACATGTACTAACCCTATTCTTTATCAATGAAATGAACTTATTGGAAAAATTAAAAAAAAAAAAAAAAACAATGGGACCCTAGTGACATTGTTATTGTTATTGTAATGAACTATTCCTTACCAAAAAAAAAATGTCAAGTTATATATTTTTAGGTAATTTAATTAGTTGTGCTTAAGAATAAAAACATTTCTTTCGATCGGCTCCTTGTAACTAGGACTACAATTATATTATTGTTTTAGCAACCTTGAGAGTAAGTTTGGTTTGAAACGCATGGTAATGATGCAATACTTCTTAGGAGTATAATTAAGTGAATTATTTCATTTTGAATGAAAGTGAATTGTAGTCAATTTTTTTTTAATGATATCTAATGATCATAATAATCACAATCTTACATAATATTTTACTTTACAGTATGCAATAATTTGTTCTAGAGTTTTACATAACACTATGACTGAAATGTTGTTGGGCTCATTTAGTGATTTTGGACCAAACCTAACGAACGAGGTCAAGTTGTGTACGAACTCATGTTGTTGAGGAAGTTTCCTTTTTAACTCCCTTTTTTTATTTTTAAGTACCAAACAACTCCTGATGCAATAATGTAGTGGAAAAATAAAGAATATGGAAAAAAAATACTTCTATAACATCGTTCCATGATCCTCCTTGTCGGTAATTTCGTTTACCCATTATATATATATATATATATATATATATATATATATATATATAAAAGGGTAATCCAGATTGTGGAATTGTTGACATGGTGATCTCACATTAGTTTGGTTCCCTACAACTAATGAGAAGTTACTTCATCCAATCACATAATTAGTTCAGAGAAAATTAAAAAAAAAAACCAATTAAAAACTGAAGGATTAAATTATTTCAAAAATGTTACATGTACACCCAATTTAATGCACTCATATTTACACCATCAATAATACACAAACTTTATTCTCACGAGTGCACAAACATTACAAACTTATAAATGATACTTTCAACTATATTTAATTAAATTCACAAATATTACATGAGTTAAAACACAAACCTTATGTATTTAAGTACGAGATGTATGTATGGTGTATGATTTTTGATGTACGTGTAGCAGAACTCATTATGATAAATCCTAATTAATTCAATCAGTGGGTGGTTATTGGAATTAAATACACATGCGCTATTTGAGGCAGATGCTTGCCACTAACCATTCTGCATTCAACGTGACCTCTTAGAATTCAAAACTGACAGATAAACCAGAGCAATTGCATCTGCTCAATTTATTACTCTCTCTTGATTTCCTCAAAGGAGATTGCGACCACTGCCCCAATTCTCCTTCTTTCTTCCTCAATACATAGTAATGACCTTTGTTGCAATGTTACCAGTATGGTACGGATACGGATACGGGTACGGGATATATATTTTTTTTTTGAAAAATAGGGGAATGGGTACGTCATATATATATAAAATAAATTACATATAATAAAAAAATTTACAAGATAATTAATGTAAATATCCAATCTAAAAATAACACAAGAAAAAAAATCAAAATCATATTTCTTTAATTCTTTCTAAAATAAATAGCAGAAGAGAAGAGGGAGTTGGAGCAATGCTAATCTTAGAGGAGAAGAGGAACAAGAACTCACCGGAAGAAAGGTCGTGTTGCCAGAAATGGTAGTCCATGTTGGTTGCAACTATGAAGAAGGAGAACAAGGATGCGGGAGACAAGGTCGTATCGCCAACGACAAGGTCGCACTGGAGACAAGGACGCAAAAGAAGAAGAGGAACCATAAGAGGAGTAAATGGAGAAGAGCGAAGGCACGGTGATAGGGGGTTTATCATTATTCCTAATATTTAAATGATATGTTTTGCACATTTTCCTCTTTTATGCTAAATTATGGAATATGTAATTAAAGGCACCGTTTTGAATGACTTTTTATTATCTTGAGTAATCTATGCCTTTAATGTCTTGTGTTTGAGTTGTTAGAATCAAATATGATCGAATATTGGTGCGAGAAGTGGCGCAAAAGGAGCTAAGACAAGAAGAATGGAGTGGAGTGGAGCGGAGAGCAAGCAAGAGGCTTCGGAAGCTCGCTGCAGCGTTCACAATGCTATAGTGCCAGAAAACCCCGTGCTGCTACAATGTGCCCATGGTGTTGCAGTGCGTTTGTTGCTCCATGTTGCTATAGTGCATCCACAGCACTGCAACGCGAATCAGAGAATGAATTACTTGATGTGATTAGTGCACTTGCTAGCTTAAGTTCATCAAGTTTTCGGCGTCATTGCTAGGGACTAAGTCTTGCTACTATTTTTACAATAGTAGGAAGACTTAGTTAATTTTATTTAAATTTTAGTTTTAGTTTTTAATTTCTTAATTTATAACTTTTAGTTTTATTTTAGTATCTTTGTTTTCTTGTGACCTTCACGGGTGCGCTAATGCATTTCAAGTTGTATGCGTAGGAACCTACATTTCTTTCCATTAGACACTGAGATTGACTGCAAGTGAAGGATAAGATGAGAAAGAATGCTTAGAGAAGCCGAGTTAGCTATGGAAAACCTTCATTAAGAAGAGATGGTCAATCATGAGCAAATAGACCCTCCGCCTCCACTATGATGTATAGTCCGAGATTTCACATGCAGCCATGTAGGGGGTGGCATCTTGGCTATCGTTCGTCCACCTATTGAAACTAACAATTTTGAGCTTAACCATTCCTTAATCCTCCTGGTTTAGGAAAATTGTCAGTTCCACGGGCTAGCTCACAAGGATGCTTAAGACTTCACTAACAGCTTTCTCCAAAAATGTGATAACCATAGAAGAAGAGGCATGCATCCAGATGCCATTAGCCTCTGACTATTCCTGTATATCCTTTCCAGAGAGGCTAGGGTGTGGCTAAGATCTCAACCACCTCGAAGCTTCACCACTTGGGAGCAATTGGAGCGGAAGCTTCTCGAAAGGTTCGCAACACCAAACAAATACTTGGAAACCCAAAAGGTCCTCCTATCATTCACCCAAGGGGGGATGGATCTTTCCCAACTTCTGGAGAAGATCCCAAGAGATCAAAGCATGATGCCCTGACCACGATATTCCTTCTCACATGTGGCTAACGATCTTTCATAACGCCTTAACCCAATCCTTCAGGGATATGGTTATCGCAGCAACAGGTGGCTCCATGTTAGATATGAAGACCATAGAAAAATCCATGGAGATGTTGGAGATGCTATCAAGGAATGAGTCTGTTGAAAAGAGAAGAGGGCCAATGAGAGGAGTATTGGCAGTGGACTCCATAACTAGCCTATTAGCTAGGATTGAAGCCCTCAAAGTTAAAAGCACGGAGAGGAAGAAACTAGAATTCAAAGCCACAAGACCCTTTCTTGAAGGAAAATGAAAGATATGCCAAGACAATTATGAAATTGCCAAATGCCCTCTGAACACTGCAGTCAAGGAAATTAATTATATGAGAAAGGGGAAATGATACAATAACCCGTATCCCAATTCATACAACTCAGGCTGACAAAACTACAATGACAGTGAACCTAGGCAACAAGATCCACCTCAAGCTTAAAGGAGACCTCAAAGCGACCAAATGCTTCAATAACTAATGGACTTGTTCAAATTCGAATGCGAGAAGAATGATACTAGGTATAATCAGTAGCAAGCTTTCAATGGGAACATTGAGACTCAGATGGGTCAACTAGCAAAGCAAATAGCAGAGAGACTTGTAGAAACATTTCCAAGAAACACTGAGACTAACCCTAAGAAATAAGTGAGAGTTGCTATAGTTAGGGAAGGTCAAACTGCCAAAAACTCCACAGTGTCTCTAAGGAAGAAGCTAACGAAGAAGGGAGAACTTCGCATGATACCTAGGAAAACTGATTATTGCTATCTTAATAGGGTTTTTCTCCCTGAGAAAAGTGAAAGTTGTGCAGATATGGTAAAAGGAAAACTACTAAAGAAGAAGGATCCCGGTGCTACTACACTTCGTACTACCATCAATGAGTACACCTTTAGCGTCTGCCTACTAGACACAGGGTCTGGAGTAAGTATAATGTCGCTATCTATTTACAATCGATTGGAATTTAAGGAAAGCAATCTAAAGGATATCGTGGTTGTGTTGGAGTTAGCAGACTCCAACATAGCTTATGTTTATGGGCTAGCTGAGGACATTGAAGTCACCATTGGTGGTCACCTAACCTTCCTAGTGGACTTCTACATCTTCGACACTACACATGAAGTAGAATACCCCATTATTCTCGCTAGGCCTTACTTGGCTACAAGCGAGGCGATCCTAGATTACAAGAGAGGGCTAGTGATCATTGATGGTAACGAGGAGGATATTCCTTATCTTTTCATGCCTCTACCTCTGAGCAATGATGAGATTGAAAAAGAGCCTCCATACAAAGTGGATGAGTCCAAGTATGCAAACGCTGAAGAAGATTCTGACTATGAGGAGGACCCATCTTATGAAGAAGAAAAAAGGCCCACACTACACCCCTCCACAAAACCCATGCACTGTCGCGTTTTCTCAACCATGTGAACCATACTAAGGCTCACTTCCAGCGATATGAGTTTGCGCTTCGCACCCACATCCATTCGTGATAGAAAGTTTAGCCGATTATCCAGAAAAATTCATCAAAGAGGAAAAACCCTTGATGGTGGTTAAGTCATCGAATTATTTAGCCTAGTTCAAAGGATACGAGAAGACTTTTTTTGCCCCATGTTTCTTGAGATACCCTTATTTCTCTTGAAAATACTTTTCACATGAAAATATGGGCCGGTTTGAAATTTCACTCTCAAATTTACCTAATCTCAACCTTACTCTAATTACTGTGCAAGAGTTGATGGGAGATAATTATTAATTATATGACTTATATCTATCACCACATTAAATCATAAATAATAAATAGTAACCGGTGATAAGAAAGAAAAGTCTGAAGCAAATCAACTTAACCTTTTGAATTTTTCTTTTTTCTAGTGTCGACTTTTTTTTTCATTTATTTATTTTAGTGTTCAACATGCTTAATGTTCTTCAATTATTGAAAAAGAGTAAAGAAGATGGATGATCGTGAGGCACGCAATGGACTTAGACTGAAACATTGGCGTAACCAGAAAAAGATAAAGCCCATAGAAAGAAAAATGAAACCAGAGGGAGACTAGTAAGTACAAGTGGTGTTGTGTATTGCATAAGCCCAAAAGCAACACAAGGTGCAGAGCATAGTTAGTACTACTTGTGAATTTAAGGACATTGGAAATTGGGTGTTGGTGGCGGTGACAGCGCGTCGTGCGCACTGCTGTCACATATTTTGGCCTATCTTTGAGGGGTCATGTGCAACTTCACTAAGGCACATGGCTTACTCTTCCTTTCCTTTTCAATTATATGAATTCAGCCTCATCCCTTTGGGTCCCACTCTTAACCACCTTCCCATGTGATCGGCTTCACTTGTACTAGTACCCCCGTCCTTCAATTGACAAAGCTCACCTTATCTTATCTTATCACTAATCATATGATCTACCCTTCCCCACACGACATTATTGCGTCATCACATTTTTGTTGATTTATAATGTTAAATAAGATTGTAACTAAAATTGGGGTTGCAAATGAATTATGACAATATTGTAGACTGTAAATGAGCTTTATGGGAGAACCTGTAATTAGAAATAAAATTGTGATATCAACTAAGATTGGTAGTGCTAAGAGTTGCCACAACCACGTATTAAACCTCAAATGATACTACAATCTTATTCATAGTTGAAAAACTCGGCCTGGTCCGGCTGGGTCGACCTAGAACCCGGTGACCCGGCCATGAGACCAGGCCGGTTACCTAAGTCGATCAGCCACGTTTAAGACCTGGATTGACCTGGGTTGACCTGGCCAGTTTTTGTGAAACCTGGTGACCCAGTGAATCGATCGGGTCATGCTTTTTTTAAAAAAATAATTATTTTTTTAATTTTTATTTTTATATAAAAAAAGCAAACAACGTAGTTTAATGAAGAATTTTTTTTTGAAATTACTGTTTGTCAGATTGAGCTATTTTTTTTCCATTTTTCTGTTACAAAATATGTATTCAAGTTCCTCATTTTTGTACCGTTTTTCTTATTACACACACATGTTTTGCTGCCTTCTTGTAATAAATATTGAATACTCATGTAGAATTGTTTTTATGTGTTTTTGATTTAAAACTTGGTTTACTTATGTTTGGAATTAAACTTATCATTTGTGATTTACGATCTTGAACTTATATTGTTTATGTATGGTATGACTTATGAAGTTTGAACCTTACTTATATATTTTAAGTGATTTTATGTTATGATGGATGTTTAAATAAATATATTTTATTTATTTGGATTTTTTAATTTTTTAGGTTATATATATATATATTATTTTATTTATAATCCGGGTCAGCAACTGACCCAGTGACCTACTGGTTGAACTAGTAACCCAGTAGGGTGGTTGGATCAAGTCCCAGGCCGGGTTTTATAACAATGATCTTATTTGCAACTCTCGTTATTGTCATTGCTCCATTTAATATGTCAAATCAACGAAAACATAAATGATAATTAATTGAATGACTAACTTGACTTATAACATATAATTCTAAGTATTAAAAAGTAAGTTTTTGAATTTTGATGACCAAAGTATCTTAAGCTTAAAGAATCAAAATGAGCATTACCACTTAAATATGTGATCATTTTTTTAGAAAAATGTTTGAGCCTCCAAATTATTTAGTCTAATTAATTTTTTAACAATTCCTATATTTGACTGTTGGAAATAATATTATTTATTTTCCCTATTTTATCCCCCAATCCCTCAAAACGGCTAAATTTCTTTGAAGAGTTGTTAAAATGAAAGAAAGTATTGTAAAGTTTTCTGATAACCTTGGGTTATTTATAACCCCATTTTCTTTTTCTTTTTTTCCTTTATTTTTATTTTACTTTTATCATGATTATTATTATTATTATTATTATTATATTAGTTTATTTATATTATTACCTTCTACTGAAGGTGAACTCATGGCCCCCTGGCCAGTTTCCCTCTCGTTTGACGCGTTTTATCCGAAATCTCTCGTACCCGGTTGTCCTAAAAATATTCTAAACATACCGTTGTGATCCATTAATTTTCCTTGTTAATCTTAGGAGTTTAATTAAGGTATTCTCGGCTTTTTTATCTTGTTAAGAAATTCCATGAGCATTTCCAGTATCCGAACAAATTCTCGTTCGAACCGAAACTTGATCGAAATCCCCGGCACACATCCGCAAGACCGTGAAACCCTAACCCTAATTGCGAATCACGAGTTAGGGGCAAAATTCCCCTTTCTCGCCTTCCCGTCCGGCTTTCTATTTACCTATTTGCGGGAATTTTCCGTACGGAAAAAGTCGGGATGTTACAGATGGCACTTCTAAAAATGAGGCTTTTGTTAAAGTCTTTGGGAAAGAGCACCCGAGATATGTTAGAAGTACGGGGTTTGGTGTTTTTCCATCTCAGGTGCTTGGGTCATCGTCTCGCAGACCAAGACATTCTTGTGATGGTCCATCAAGAGCTGAACATGATAGGTTGAAGCTACAAGTCTAACAATTACAAGAGCAGTTGCTATTTTTTGTGCTCCAACAAGGTGGTCAAGGTGGCCAATTGCCTCCTGGTTTTCCTACAAATCAAGTAATGAACTACTTGCATATCTAAAGCTTAATTCATTACTTTTATATTATTGAAATTAATAGTATTAGTGTTGTTCTTCTTTCTTCCCGATCCCTTATTACCGATTATAATTGTTAGTCAATGAATAGTTCACATAACAAACTCATGAAGTATCAGTGCTGTAGTTGCGAGGGATGCGGTGTGAATACGGGATACCGATGATTCTCTTGAGGAAGGAATAGGAAAATCGTATGAGAGCATAAAACAAGACACTGCCATTGCGACCTGATTCCTAGTGGACTATCATTCCTTCAGTAGCAATGTAACTCGAGAGCATTTGCTCAAGTGACTAAAAACCTATGACTCTGATACCAACTATGACGACCCCAGAATTCCCATCGACATGCAAGGGACTAGTTCCCTTACGAAAGGCTCCTAGTGTGCTAATCATGAAAACGCATAGCTTTTATAAACAAATGAAAAGAAAAAATTTTAAATAAAATTGTCATAAATAAATAGAATAAAATCCTTTACATAAAATATGAAATTAATAAACAAAATATGAAACACTGCTTGTAGTTCACTGGAGTACTCTACTGACTAACATAACATAAACTGTCCTGATAATTGAAATAAAGCTAAAGAACACTCCACGACAACATGAAGCTCACAAGGATCCAATCTGCTGAGTTCTACTGAACGAGTGGCGCATCTTCATTAACATTATATAAAAAATGGTTGATGAGGGGTGAGTCATTGCTCAGTGAATAACCGACCCCACGACGACATGGGACAGTTCATAATCATGACATTGAAATGCAATACATAATATATTATCAAGCATGAAAACATTTATATAATAATACATATTACGTAAAAATATCTTGGGAGTTTTCTGGATAGACAATCTGAGCATTAGGGTTTAGTTGTTCTAAAATGTCTGGGCTTTACGGCCTTGCCCTAATCTACATGACATGATACATTATACATTATACGTGATACATGACACGGGCCTCACGGACTGCCTATGTTCAGGCTTCATGGTCTTGCCCTAAATTTACATTAATCCTATTCTATATTACAATCGTACAAGGTATATCAGGGTCAACGTAGACTGTCACTGACTTATAGTTCTATCCTAGATATAACTTTCGTGAAAACAATTTAAATAACATAACATAATATAATGTGAACATGATAACATAACTAATAACTAATAGCATAACATGACTTCATCCATAGATATTCAAACACATGCAACATGACATATTTCATGCAATAAAATATATGGCCCCATGTAGTTCTAAAACAGTTTCATGACTTTCTTAAAGAGCTTCGTAAATATTTTCATAAATAACTACTTTCATAAATAAAGAAGTTTCTAAAAATAACTAACTTCATAAATAAGGAAAATTCATAATAGTAACTAACTTCATAAATACTTAAAAGAAAATACTAAGTTTCGCCTCGTAGGATTTCATAAAACATGTATAAACAAATAACTTCTTGAAAATAAATACATGGTTTGAAAATAAACCATGAAGAAAGTCACTCACGTGGACATGGTTGACCACTACGGATCACTAATGTTGGGGGCTCCTGACACCCTACATGGAGGCACTACTTTCCCATGGACAGAAGAACGAGAGAGAAAGAATAAAAATTTAACTAGAGCTTTGGGAGAAAGTTTTCACCTTTAGAGCTCTCTAAGTGAATTAGCAAGGAAAAATACTAACGGAAGACTTCTAAATATAGGAGGAGCTCAAGACCCCCCTTCAGTACAACTTTTGGTGTGGGACTTCAAATCTTGTGTCGTTGCAGTGCTCCCTAGATGCTACAGGGTCCTTGTCTCGTCATGCCGCTGCAGTACGCCTAAGGCACTGTAAACCTAAGAAACTAAGGGTCACCACATTTTCCATCTTTTAGCAATCATTGATCATGCACAATGATATTATTAAGGTTTCCTTGATGGGAAAGGGATGAAGAAAAATAAAACAATCTTCATGCCAATTGATATGATGATGCAAGCAGTACTTGAAAGTGCATTACATTTACCTTATAGATAGAACCAAAACTTCCCTCCCCAATTTTATTGGCCAGACTAAAAATGCCATAGGAAATTCTTAGTTCTTTTTAGGAATAGAGTCTTACATTTTGAATGCTAGAAATTTTAGTTCACATGTATATTTAATTAAATTTTATCACTGCTCAATATATCATACCATTAAGCAATGGTAGATTTAAAAAACAAAATGATTTGGATAAATTAGGGGCTTTGATTTATATGTGATGATAGTGATTATTATTCTCAGAGCAAGATCCTCTAGAGTTCTTGATCTCTGATACATTCACTGTTCCATTGATTTTAGGTCCTTCTCCATTATTTGTTTCTTTTTTATGTGAAGAAGGAAATGAAAAGAGAAAGAGAGAGGAGTAAGACCCTCATCCTTTGCTTGATCATGTTTATGTTTCTAACATGTTCTGAATTTCTTTTCAATTTCAAGCTATTGACTTAGAGTCACCGACAGGCATAAGACCCTCGTCCTCTGCAAGTCATGATCCCCAAATCATGAACCATCATCTTCTCATCCATAGGCCTTGATGTTTGTAGGTTGTCGAAGTTAGATTTTAGTTTATTATTAGTACTAACTCAGCCATATTTGTCAGGCTATCAAAGATAGATTTCAGTTTATTTTTAACTTCTAGGGGTTTGGTATTTTGTGTGGGTAATGGTATTTGCTTGGATGTTACTCGAAGATCCTTTGGCAAACTGACTTGCTAACTTTATTGCTCTTATGGAAATGGAATTTAATATTGAAGATCATTTGGTAACTTTGAATGCAAGGCTTGCTAGTTTTCATAAGTATAAGCTTTGTATATCTCATTGATACATACTTCAAGTTATGTCATAGCACTTTAGCAACGTGTAATTTTGTTGTAGAAGCAAATGAATTTTGACGAATTATTATCAAATATCAAAATATTGAGCATTTAGAATCAATCTATACAATAAGCATCCAATTCCTAAAAAAAAAAATCATCATGAGAAAATATAGTGATAGTTAGAAACTGCTGCAGCAAAAAGTTTTATAAAAGTATCAATAGTTTGAAACTACCATATAAAAATAAAATAGCAGAAAATAATACATAGCATCATTTCTAAACTGCTGCCAAATATTCATGGCAGTTATTCCAATAGTTGCTAGAAACTGTCACGAAATGACCACTCAAATTCGTAGCAAAAGGCTAATTGCCACGAAATTCGTGCAAATCGCCGCTAAATGTTAAATGCAACTGCCGCAAATTTAAATATTTGTGGTAGTGAATATTTTAGTTTGAACTATTTAAATACAAAATAAATCAATTCAAACGCATGATGATGATATCAAAGAATGTATCACAATTATTCACTACAGTAAAGTTAGTTTAATGTCATATTTTTTTATTAATTACACTTAAAAAGTGTGTCTTATACTATAAAATAAATATTTTTACTAATAAATATAACACTTTATAATACTTTAAGTCATCTTTAATTTGACAATTCACAAAATGTGATGTCTTAACCTTAAAAATATAACATTTGATAAAAACAACAATTTATAATATTTTAGGACACATTTTTTTAGAGTTTGCTATAGACCAATTTGCTTTAGTGACTTTACTGCGGATGGTTGGTTTTCCATTCCAATTTTAAATGAATCAAAATGATAAATTGATGTAGTTCTGTTAATATATAGGTAGTCTACAATTTTTTTTTTTTTAATACAATCTGCAGATACATATAGAACATTATTTTTTGTCTTGTAACTTGTATTATTGGGTCATTTATTCAACCAATGAATCACTTATTCAATTGCTAAAATAATTAAATAAATATATAAAAATTAATCACAAATTAAATAAATATTACAAAATATTTATATAATAATTAACATTTTAACACATTTTAAATATAACATGTATTATTGTTTGGATACACTATGGAACAGTATCCTGTGGTCAAGTGGCAATGAATATACGCTATATATTGATTTTTGAGTTATAAAAGGTGATTTTTGAGCTAATTTACAAAATTGGTCGGATAGTTCATCATCAGTTGGACCCGAAATCGGCCAGTTCATACTAATTCCCTGTAGTTCATAACAATTACAAATAAAACAATAGTTTAATTTCTATGCAACGTTAGTGTAAAATAGTTTTATACTAACATCTTAATGATCTCACTTTAAAGGTAAAAAGTGAAGAATTTTCACCCTTAAATCAATTAAGGCTTGATTTAGTCAAATTTTTTAAGAGAGTGCTTCTGCCGTCAAAATGCACAAGACAATTTTTTATACTGAACAAAAATGCTCGGGAGCTTTTGCTAGTGGCTTTTAAAAGTCATGGCTCCTCTTGAGAGCCCTCATAAATAAGGAACGGATTGAATTGGTGGCTTTAGGTTGGTGGGGGTAAGAGGGAAACGTTAGATTTGAGTGAGTATGGACGAAAATGTAGTTGGGAAATAAGGGAAAGTGGGGAGGAAAGTTGGAACCAATCTTGTGTTAATTGTTAGATTAGGTGTTTCTGAAACTTCAAAATTTAGATAACTAATTACAATATAAATTAGTTTTTAGATAACTATGGTTGGTTAACTAACAAAGTTATTCATAGTTAATTTCTAAGGTAAATTGCACAAATCACTTTTAAAATTTGTCAAAATTACACTTTGCTTTAAACTGTATGTAAAATTAGGTGGTTTCTCAAACATCTTATGGGGATAAATACATCATACTACTTAATTTATCAATTTTTGATAATTTTTATAATTAAATTCATCGAATCATCACACAAGAAATTGTTTGTCATAAAATCTCTTTATATTATTTATTTTTAATTAAAATTAATTTAATTACATGTATAATTAATAAAAATTAATTCAAATAAAATAAAAATATGTCAATATTTAATTAAAAGTAACTATATGTAAAAAAAAATGTCAAAACAAACACACCCAAAGAAATAAGGAGATTCGGTATAAAAGATTTTCACAATATATATATTTTACATATATTTATGAGTAACATACACATGTATTTTATATTGGATAGCCGTGGTGCAGAAGCAATGATCCTAGCTCGACCGCATCCCCTTTAATGAGTAGGTATAAAAAATATTCATTTCTATTACCGACAGGTGAAAATCTTTCACCATATCCGCCATGTCACAAATATTATTTGCGAGTATTTGTGGGGCAAATAAAATTGTCATGCCTACCTATAATTTTAAAATTTAATGAGGTTTCTCTATTTTTTTTAAAGATAAATTAATGAGTTTCTCTTGAATATGGTAAGTATTGTGAGAATGAAGTCTAAATTAATTCTAAACTTTATAATTTTATATGTTCTCTTCATTTTGATTTATTAAATCATTTTTTAATTTAAAATGAAACAAAAATGTTATATATTTTTCTAGTTATTATAAAATTATATTATTGTTTGTTTAGATATTAAACATGTAACACATTTTTTTAAAAAATAAAGATTAATTTTTATGCATGATAGCATAGTCTTTTTTTAAACATGTCATTCAATCAAAACCTCTCCTATGCAAGAATTTTGAAATAATTATAAATGATATTCAAACATTTGCTAATAAGATAAAATATGATTGAATGATAATATAAAAAATGCATAGCAATTAAATTCAAAAACTTAAACTTACATTTATCGTGTATATTCTAAACATTTTATATAAATTAAATTTTTATTTTTAAATTCCCAGGCTTTTCAAGGTAAAAAAACACTAATTATATATATATATATATAGACACACACGTGTGCGCGCGTGTTTTATTATATGGACAAAAATACTCTTTGTACACTTAAAAATTTGATACTTGTGTATATCCATATAAAGAAATAAACATTAAAAAATAGAGAAACAAATATTGTAATACAACATTTATGTGTGCGCAGGCACACATATGTTTAATATTGTTTGTTTATATGTTTGATAATATTTGTTTCTATGTTTGTAATGTTTGTTTCTTTACTTTGTAAAATTTGTTTGTGTATGGTGTACACATGATGTCAACTTTTGTGATGTACAAATAGCGAGATTGATATATGTAGTAGAGTATTTTTCAAGTGTATATTTATACATCCCAATGTATGCAACTATACATCTTCGGCCACAAAATCATAATATATATATATATATATATATATATATAT
>QANU01039626.1:353692-384512 GCA_003254905.1 Nissolia schottii | reverse complement strand
TTTTTTTTTTTTTTTTTTTTGGTCTTGTGCAACAATGGCCACGACTAAGTTTGTATGCGTTCTGCTTCTTGCACTCCTTGGCATTTCAATGATCTCAACTCAGGTAAATTAGTCCCCCCCCTCCCCTAAAAATATTTATAATTCTCGATCACACGACTTTAATTATTATTCCTTCCTTTAAAAAAATACTTGTTTGTTTAGCTGTTTCAGTACATCTTTGACTCGATTTTAAAAGTGGAAATATATGGTATCTATGGGAGCTAATTTTAATGTCATTGTTGTGTGCTATGCTTCAAGTATGTGTGATGTGAAAATAACCTTGATTTACTTAAATCTCTGCTACTATCCTTGCAGGTCATGGCAAGAGAGGCTGCTCAGTATAACCTGAATGTGAGTATCTCTTCTCTTTGCTCTTAGCATTTGCTACCCACCTCTCTCTCTCTCTCTCTCTGCTTTAGTCCCCTTGGTGGCCAGGGATTTTGCAATAAGGATGGTAATACTGAAGATTCATATCTTGACTCTTTTTTTTTTTTTCCCACATTATAAATTTTCAGGGGTATGGACCTGGGAGTCTAAAGAGCTACCGTGAGTAACCACACTCCATTTTGCATCATTTGGTTGTTCATCATAAACATTGACAGTTTCTGCAGACTTCGCAAAGTAAAAAAATGTTAATTAGATCAAATTTCTTAGGTCAATTTCATTCATTAATTTTTGAATTAAGTAATGACAAGTGAACACTTTTCTAGAAATGAGTATGTCTTTTAACTTTTGAGTTATTCATGTAAATTGTGATTTTCCATTAATCGATTCTTGGGAACAACGATCTTGAAATTTATGATTATCACGCTGTAAATAAGGTTAAGAATAAGAGACACATACCCGGATCCATATTATTGTTGGACGGAATTCTCTGATTCTTTTTCCCTCTCTTCCTTTGATCCTTTCAGTACCTTCTGATGGTGAGAATAGCGTTTTCTATGACAGACCTCAAACCCTAATGATTTCTGAATTTTTTTGGAATCCTTGAACCCCTGTTTTTCTTTAAGTAACTGTCATCTTATTTATAAGGGAGAAGCGAGGGTCGGTTTTATCAAAATACCTCCACTGACTCTATCATCTTTTATAGAATTAATTGTTATCGTCTTAATTCCCTTTTATTAGAGTTAGCACTACTATTAGATACATGGACTACGTTACCACGAGATTAAAATAATCTTAAATTTCATACCAAAAAAAAAATGCCTCACACCTCATTGTTTAATTTGAGAATCGGATGAAATTGATATTAAGTAACTTGATCTCATGCATTCTTCTTGTCCTTTGGCAAATTATCAATTGATTTCAACAACTAACTTGCTTTAATGATGTGAACATTGAATCTAATCTAATGGGCTGCTTTTGTTTCTGGATTTTGATCTAATGATCAGAATGCCCATCTCAATGCACAAGAAGGTGTGGTAGGACACAATACCACAAGCCTTGCATGTTCTTCTGCCAGAAATGTTGTGCCAAGTGCCTCTGTGTTCCCCCTGGCTACTATGGCAACAAGGCTGTGTGCCCCTGCTACAACAACTGGAAGACCAAGCGTGGAGGACCAAAATGCCCTTGAAGAAATTCAACATGATTATTTTCACCTACAATACTACTAAGAAGTGCAAATTAATTATTGGCCACTGCTATATTTTTGGGTAGCACCTACTAGTCTACTATTCTACAATTGGGCATGTAATGGGCTATAACAACCATCTTGTCCCCCGCAAAATGCATTGAAATTAATTAAATGATTAATTTCCTTGCATGATGAAACCTATATTTAAGGCCTTTTATGGGACCCCTTTCCTAAACAAGTATGAGAAGCCTATTCATCTAATCAATTGTAGTTGTCCTTGTCCTTTTCTTGTGTTAAGTATATTAAATGAATTTATTTGTATGATATATGATACTTTAAGTTTTATTATACCATGAATTACTAGACACCTCATGTCAGTTGAAGAGGATTTGTAGATCCGACCTTATTTTATACCTTTTCTCTTTCATTTTCCCAATAGGTTATAGTTATAGCCGTATGGTTGGTGGAATCTTTGAGAATGAATGTTATTCTTAGGAATGACTTTCTTATGAATGACATTCGAACATATTTGGTTCGCAGATTAAATTCTACGGAATCTGGTAGAAGATGCCTGGGAATAAATTGTTCCTGCGTTTTGTTGACACTAACATTTTAGAGAATGTTTTTTGTTTTTCCAAGAACACCCCTAACTAATTAAAATAAAAAATTGATCATTACATACATTAAACTCATATTTAAATATAATTTACATAAAACTAAATATTCTCTCATGTATCTAAAAAATTATTTATTCTCTCAACTTTCTTCACTTTTTAGTAATTAGAAATAAATATATAATTTTCCTTATTTTTCATTCTACATGTAATTACTCAAATTTCATTCAAAATTTTTGACATAGCAAAAAAAAAAAGTAGAAAACATAAAAAATAGAGAGAGAAAAACTAAGCAAAAAAATAGAACAAATTATACAAAAATATAACATATAAAATGATGTGAGTGCACATGTAGAGTACAATAATTATGTGAGACTCATCTACACTCACATCCTATTATATTTTTATACGTTATCCAATTTTGTTATTCAAATAACATTATCTTTATACTTATTCATATAGAATCTGGCATTTATCTTAGAAGAAATGCAACCTCCAAGATTGGTGTAAATATTAAATATTCGACGCATAAAATATTATAAAAAGGAAACAAAGGCGGATGAACAAATAAAAAAAAAATCATACATACATGTCAAAAATAAAAATAAACAAATAAAACAATCGTATAAGGCATTAAATATGCTTTCAAAGAGAAATGATTTATCCTTCTAAAAAATCATTTTAACTATTAAATGAATTAAAAATTAATTATTTTTTAAGATTTAAGATATTGATTGCATTTATTCATTTATTTATTTTACATCATTTAGTAGTTATGAGGATGTTTCCAGTCACACGTCACATCTTGATACAAAATTTTAAGACAATGGGTCGTTCCAGTTTTTGATTTCTTCTTGGTCGTTAAAACTCCAAAGAGCACGTGAATCAACATTCCAATGTAAAAGCGAGACAAATATAATGTACAAAGCAAAGGAAACTAACAATGCAAACCGTAGAAGAACACTGTACATAAATCTATTGTTGGATTTAAAGCGTCTAATTGTATTTCAAACTTAGTATTTGGTTTAACCAAAAGATCAAGTTGTGCTTGGAGTTGACTTAAGTCTTTATAAAAACTTGGTTTACATATTAATTAATACTTATGATATTGGGTTGTCAATGTAAACTTGGATATTGGCATATCACACACACGCGCGCCACTGTGCCTTATGTCATGCATATAAGTCAATTGGACCTTTTGTTTTGTTATGTTATTTTTTGGCCCAGTTATCTTTGTTTGTGACTGTTGGAGACATAATTATTGGGCTTCCTATCTTGCTTTGTGTATGACCGTTGGGACCATTGACATGATCACTTGGGTTGTTTTATAGTCGTTGGACTAGGCTTAAATTTTAAGCAACCCACCAAGACCAAACACCCAACCAAAATTTTCTCCTCTACTTCCTTATTCATTCACGAAATTTTTACTTCCTTCTACACTATTCATCTTCGTCCTCTCCTTTCGTTGCTGCAAAACCGTGAAGCAGTTGAGGTTATCCCACTACCTTTGCCACTCATTCAAGATTGGAACGAGATATTGCTACTCGTTACTAGGAACTACGTGTGGACGAGTTCTCGAAGAGACTTACACTACAACTAAAACAAAAACTAAATTGTGGGAGGTTGTTGTCCCCTATTTAGTGGCAATATTTAAATCCCACAAAATCATTTGTGGCAGTTTTCAAAACTCGCACATTTAGGTGTCTCACAAATCAGTTATGACAATTTTTAACTCCCACCATTCAAACCTCCACTGCCTAGTTATTTTGTATGCAATTTAATATTTTTTTTATAAACTTGTGGAGTGTCGCGACCTAAAACCTATTCATGACCGTACTTAGGACTACAGGTCCTACAGAAACCCGCTAACTATACAAATGTTGATTTATTTAAATTATTTAGACAATTTAATTATGAAATTGAAATCTGATTAATGTTGCATTAAATACTAAGCAACTTTTAATTGATTACACTTGTCATAAAACATAACTGACTAAATAATCACATTTAACTAGCGTGGAGGATTTCGGAATGAATGATTCATTCCTAGACATATTTTGCAAGATTCTCGGAATTTAATGAGTAAACCCAAAACATTTAAAAGTCAGTCATGGTAGTAACATTCCTGAAAATGTTTACTGATTTCGCGAATCAGATGTCCCGATAGAGTAACCCAATGGAACACCTACGTTAATACCATTCAGATTGGAAAAAGGGTAACCAAAAATTGAGAAAAGAAAAATGATAATAAAAAAATAAAGCATTAGCCAAAGAAATGATAAAATCATGAACCTAAATCTAATAAAGGGATGTGGAATAAAGGCTGTTTGTATGCTTGTTAGGGACAGGGAGCATTAGGCATGAGTAACGGCTTTGATTGAGAAAAGGGGTCGTAGGCTGCTGTTTTGATGGTGAAGGCTGCGGGTTGCTATTGAGGTTTACGTTGAGGTGATTGATGGTGATTTAATGGTGGCTGATTGGTGGTAAGGTGGTGGTGGATGAGCTGCGATTGTGGCTGCATTCAATCCATTCAAATTTTAGTGTGATGACTGCGGATTCCGGGTGGTTTTGGTTGAAGTGCGTGGTGGTTGTGGTTGGGTTAGCAGTGGTCAACGAAAAGGTCTTGTTGGGGTGGTGTTGAGCAGGTGAGGCTAAGCCCTTCGTCGAACACGTTCTAATTGCTTTTTGGTAAACTTAGAAAGTTATTTTTTGTTTAAGGTCCATCACAAGGGAAACGAAACCCAAGATTTGCTTTATCCGGTATCAATCGTGAGGCACGAGCAAATAGAACTCTACTTCACCTTAATTGTTATTTGAACAAGTAAAGTTATGTCTTGGTCCAAGTGAGAATATCATTTCTCTTCAAAAAAAAATACTCTAACACTCCACCTTTGTCATATATTCCATACATCACACTATCTAGGTATCATATTCATGGAATACGATTCACTTTCAAATTGTCTTGGTGGTGAAATTGTAGACATGCCAGACTGAAAATCTCATGCTAAAGTGCGTGGAGGTTCGAGTCCTCTTCAATTTCTTTCCTATATTTTACATACTTCGTACAATTTCTTCTGAGATATCTTTTTTATTCATTATTCCCAGGGATAGTTTGGGTAATCCGCTCCCATTTTGTAAATTCATGGTATACTCATGGATTGGCAAGTTCCTATTTAGAAGGCTGTAACTTCTTAACCGCTGCAGTCTCGACTCCTGCTAATGTTGAAGGTGCTGGTGGTGCGGCTGGGTTTTATGGTTGGTGGTCGGTGGTAGGTGACTATGGTGTTTGGTGGAGGTTTTGTCAAGTTGAATGAAGATGATGGTGGTGCATACATGATGGTGGTAATTAAGGGAATGAGGCGGTGGCGTTAATATGTTGGGCTCTGTGTTGTATTTACAATGGTGATACCATACAAAACCAAATGAAAGAAAATGAAAAAAGGACAATAAAGATAAAAGTGAAATGTAACTAGTAACTAGCTAGAAACGTACTTGCGCTGCTATTCTTTTCAGTAGTCTCATATTTTCTCCTGCCTCTTTTAGTCGATTTTTTTTTTCCTTTTATTGAAGAGTGGGAGAACTTTTTTGGAAGCCATTAGGAGAGATTGGGGTAATTTGATTAGAGAAAATAGGGGTATTTGAGAAGAAATTAGGGGAGAAGTTAACGTAGTTGTAGGAAAAATATATGAAATAGTTTGATTAAAAAAAATAAACTAATTGATTATATTTAAAAAAAAAAAAGAAAAAAGATAACACTTAAAAAGATCTAAGCACTAAAAAAATGTTACTTGATTTTTCTTTTTTTTATATATTTTTTTCGTCAAAAATTGGGTGCTGACAAATGGGCCATAAACTCCAATCAAAACTCCTAATACCAACAAAACAAAAACTAAAGAAACACCCAATAAAGTAAAACTTATCAACTACCTCCAACAAGCTCAACCGATGAAATGAGTTCTTCTAATAAGCTTCATAAACATTGAGCAGCAAAAATTGAGCTCACACGAAGGAATGGGTGCATTTAGAATATCCATTGTCAACAGCAGTGACTCATACCCTTGTAATAGCTGAAATTGCATGAAGTGGTAGACGGCTGATCACGAAATGATTTTTCATTCTTACAAAAAAAGATCAAGTCCACACCACATGATTAAGAAACAAGGTGGATTACCACCATGTCGCACCTTGCTGTTAAAACAAAAGAATATCTATTTTAGATTGACCATAGTCTTTGGGGGTGGAGATAGAAACCATAAGGCATTATTTTGATTTTGAAACCTTCAACTTTTGATTTTGAAGTCTATTTATTATGTTTTTTGGGGTCTGGAATATTTCTTTTTAGCAGAATGTCTGAAAATTTTGAAGGACCATGTCAAAAGGATTTCTACAATTAATGGGTTTGTTAGAAGTTAAGGGCTATATGCAACTATGGGCTTCTGTACAGAGAAACTACTCACAGCCTGCCACTGCTTCCAGGCCCAATTCTTTCAGCGGAGCAAGCCCAAAAAAGAGATTGGGCTTATTGGTTTATTTCAAAGGAATAAAAAGAAACCAGACATAGTTATTATCATGATTTATCAAGGCCAACATTTCTTAGGAACCAAGCTAATGGAAACATTGTCATTATGATGATCTTCGGCCTAATAATTAACTTAAGGCGACGTGATTAAGTTGCAATTTCAACTTTCACGACCCAAAAAAAGAAAAGATGACAAATTCCTCTCAAGAAATTGAAACAGCTTATCAGTCAGTGAGTTTGGACAAAAGAGAGTTTCTCTTGATATCCCTTGTTTTGTTTTGCATAATAAGAAAAAACTGTTAAATAGCATAATAGGAACGGGTCCATCAACGTAATATTGTTGAAACACTACTATATGGAATTATTATAGAAATGAAAACGAACAAGGGCTCCTAAAATTCCCTTAATATTCTAGTATCTGATGTTGTTCTTTTCTCCCAAAGAAAAACCAAAAGAAGACAGAAAACGTTACATTCATGAAATAAATTAGTATTACATATGTTGGTGTATAAAGTAAATAAAAAAGGAAAGTTCTTTCCCTTCCTTTATGATGTGTTTACTTTACAGGTGTCTTGTCCATTTTCTGCATGAGCCATCAGCTTTAGAAACCTAAGGTTATCATTATTCCAAGCGATAGCACATCTTTTTTCAACAAGCTCCTTTGGTTGGCTAGTTTTTTTCTTTTTGGAGTAATACCTATTTATTTCGTGAGTGCAATGCCAACTGATTTATCAATGAAAACCATAAAAAGTCTCACTGGCGTTGCTAATTTGCCAACTCTCGCCAATCAATTGTTTCTTCTCAGTAACATTACCCCCATAATTCTTATTTTTTTTTCCATATCCATAATCACAAGCATTTAACCACCTTTCAAATTTATATATTATTTATTCTTCTTCTCTCTATAAATTTGTTAAATAAATATTTTCTTTTATATTTATATATTATTATTAATTCTAATTACTCTCGTTATTTTTATAATATTAAATAAAAATAATTACATAAAATATTATACACTTTTTAATTTTTTTATTTTTTAATTATTTTTTTAATGTTTATGCACAACTCAAAATACACGATTAGTTCCCAAATCCTAGCGCAAATCACAAGATTTTGACTTTGTCCGTAGAAAATTAGTGGACGCTTTAAAGTTTAACCCTTCTTCCTTCCACGTTCAAACTTTGTTCTGGCACAAAACCCAATTATATTTTTCTTCTATAAAAGAAAAATCTTATCATTTAATTTATCGTACATTCGGTGCATTTTTTAAAAAGTTATTAAATTTTTTTTTATATTGTCAAATATCATGTTTATTTGACTTTTCAATTAACCAATGAGTTCTGTTACACGTACACCAAAAAATATATATCATACATACACTCTATACTTATATATAAAGTATGTGTTTTAATGTCTATAATGTTTGTGCATTTAATTAAGTATAATTGAGAATATCATCTATAAGTTTGTAATGTTTGTGCACTCATAAGAATAAAGTTTATGCATTATTAATGGTGTATATATGAGAGTATAAAATTAGATATACACGTAGCATTTTTGTTAACTAATTAAGTGATGGGAAAGTTATTAAGATGATATTTTAAGGGTAGGTGCCACAAAATTCTTATCGTAAATAGTAATCTTGCCACAAGCAGACACCAAGGGAGCTATCCGCTGATTGCTGATTATGAATCTGCCAAAAATGAGAACAGTTACCATCAAATAAACAAAGGGATAAATAAATAAAAGTCCACAGTAACTTGGAAACCATTTATTTGTGCATTTCTTTAATAGCTATTTTGAATTCCAAGAAAATAATAATAAAATGAATGTTGGTGACAACATTCCTTATAAAAACAACAGAATACCCTCTGCTCAGGAAAGTCCCATTTTTTTTGCCTTACCTCTCTGATGTTTCCGGATGCAGAAAAAAGAAAGAGAAGAAAAGAAAAAACCAGAGCAGCAAGGTGTGAATGACATGGAGTGAGTGCTGCAAAACCTCATCAGGTACACTTTCTTTTCTTGAATACCCAGATGCAAGTTCCTCTTCGATTCACGTTCTTGTTTTCTTGGCCTTAGCTCCAAGCATGTTCTTGGGTTTCTTATTTCCGTAGCTTGTTTGTTACCTGTGAATGCTTCCTTGCTGAAAGCTGAGCTTTTTCAAAAAAAAATTTCCCCCAATTTGTTTTGTTTTGTTTTGTTTTGTATTTGGGTTTGTTTATATCAAGTTTTTGACAAGGCTTATAACACAGGTTTGACTTGGCATGAGAAGTGGGTTTGTTTGTGTTGTTTGTGGGATGTTACTGTACATGATGAATGTGTTGGAGATCTTCTAATTCATCAGCATTTAGAAGGTTCAGAAGCCATTGATTGAAGAGGGTCTTTGTATTTGTTCAAACCATAATTGAATCCCCATCAAGTTCTATTTTTTTTTTTTTTTTTTGCTTTGTGAATTTGGTGGGGGGGGGATACCCTTTATTCAGCTGCCTCTGTCAATTGGACCTTTGATCTTCAACAATGTCAGAGAAGGGAACGATGGCTCACTCGAGGCTTATATTCTGCTTGATGCTCGTTTCTGTGTTTCTTCTGGTCCTGTCTTCCCTCTTCCTGTTCCAGTTTAGCACCCATTCTTTGATACCTAGATCGGTGTTGGAGCTTATTCTTGTCAATAACACGTCGCTTTACTTCATGCCCAATTTCAAGAGGGAGCAAATTGTGCTCCCCCGCGACCCTTCTGAGAACATAAAATTTCAGTTGCAGAAGCATGGTGGAGAATCTGGTTGTGGAGATTCGGGTTTAAGCCGGAAAACGAGTGCTGTAGGGCAGCAGATGAGTGTGGCGTGTGATCAAACTCGGGCGTTGTTGAGGGTGTTCATGTATGACTTGCCTCCGGAGTTTCACTTTGGGTTATTGGGTTGGAAGGGGAGTGGAAATCAAACATGGCCTGAGCTAGATAACCCCAAAAGCATCCCACGCTATCCCGGTGGACTGAACTTGCAGCACAGTGTGGAGTACTGGCTCACACTCGATCTTCTTTCGTCGAACACTGCGAGAGTCGGCCAACCTTGCACTGCAATCAGGGTGTATGATTCAAGCCAGGCAGACGTGATCTTCGTGCCGTTTTTCTCGTCTTTGAGCTACAATCGGCATTCCAAGGTTAACGGAGTGGAAAAAGTTAGTGTTAACAAAATGTTGCAGGACAAGTTGGTAAGGTTTCTAACCGTCCAGAAGGAATGGAAACGTTCAGGGGGGAAGAATCATCTGATTGTAGCACACCATCCTAACAGCCTGCTTGATGCAAGGAAGAAATTAGGGTCTGCTATGCTTGTGCTTGCTGATTTTGGAAGGTACCCTGTTGAATTAGCAAATGTCAAGAAAGATATAATAGCTCCTTATAGGCATCTAATTGGCACCATACCAAGAGCTGAATCGGCTTCATATGACAAACGTACCACGCTGGTGTATTTCCAAGGGGCAATATACAGGAAAGATGTGAGTTTCTACCTTATTCATGTTGTCTTATTGGTTTATTTATATATAAAGAAAATTCTAGCATTGACTTGCGATACAATTTTGTTCCCCGCTTTTACTCGTAGCTTTCATCTATGACTTGATTGGTAGTTGATTATGCTCAAAAATACCTGTGCTCTATTTTATTAAGTATTGGCAAGATGTTAAAGGTGCTTTAGCTTTGTTTGAGAGTTGGGTTTAGAAGGGAAAGGGAAGGAAATGGAGGGCTTTTTGAGGTTTTATGTTGTTTGGGAGTTTTAACTAAGTATAAGGTTTTCTAAAAACCCCCCCAAAACCCTTTACACTCCCATGTTTCTATTTCCCAACTTTGTTTGAGTTAGGAGGGAAAGGGAAGACATCAAGGGGATTTGAAGGGGAAAGGAAGGAAGGGATTTAGAGGGTTTGACTTCCCCTTGTTTTATAGTGTACAAAGTAAGGGAAGGAGGGAGATTGAAGGCCTTAACCTCACCCCGTTGCTTGGGAGTTTAAAATAAATAAGAGGAAGGAAAAAAAGGGAGACTTGTGAAATCTACCATTTTGGGGGAGCTCTAAAAATCAACTAATGAAGAATCTCCCAGGTGAAGGTATATGCATAACTTTTCTCTTCCCTCCCTTCCCCTCCTAAATCTAACTCTGAGACATACCCTCAAGTAGAGTTGTTCTGTGGATTTGGGTGGCTTTGAGGTGCTTTTTCGACCCAACCTGTTGCATTGCACCATGGATAAAGTAAGTCTTGCTGGAAGCTAATTATATTGGGTAAGGAAGTGTTATTACACAAAGTTTAAGACTTAAAAAGATTGGATTGGTTGGGTTGGGTCTGGTTGGGTTGGGTCGGGTCAAAACCTGTGGGTTTATGAATTCTGATGGACACACCTACCGTTAAATGAGCCTTGAGTTTTGAGTTTGGTTGCATGAGATTATCACATTTTCAATGCTGCCAACATCATAAAAAGCACATTTTAATTGATTCAAAGTTAATTGATTAAATCATCGTGTTGAAATCGTAGGGAGGAGCTATTCGCCAAGAGCTCTACTACCTCCTCAAGGAAGAGAAAGGCGTGCATTTCGCATTCGGAAGCATAGGAGGAAGCGGGATTAATCAGGCGAGCCGCGGCATGGCCCTGTCGAAATTCTGCCTTAACATTGCCGGAGACACCCCATCCTCCAATCGCCTCTTCGACGCCATAGTGAGCCACTGCGTTCCCGTGATCATCAGCGACGAAATTGAGCTGCCGTTCGAAGATGTCTTGGACTACTCCGGTTTCTCCTTGCTCGTCCGCGCCTCCGATGCCGTGAAGAAGGGTTTCCTGCTGGATCTCCTCCGCTCGATCGGGCGGGAGGAGTGGACCGAGATGTGGGAGAGATTGAAGGAAATCGCGCATCACTTCGAGTACCGGCACCCGTCCCAGCCCGGGGACGCGGTGGATATGATTTGGCGGGAAGTTGCACACAAGACATCTTTGGTGCAGTTCAGTTTGCACAAGCAGAGCAGATACAGAAGATCTCAGCTTCTTGTAAAGAAAAACTGAAATGCTGAGATTTTTTTGTTACATTGGAACCTGTTGACCTTGGTCAAACTCAAACACATCAATGGGGGAGAAGAAACAGGACCCAGTTTCGTTTGTTTGCTACTGCCAAGTTTCCCACTCTCCATTTTCACTAAATAGCCCCATCTTGATGATGGAGAAAATCCTCCTTATTATTATTTTTTTTTTCAAGTCTACAAGTATAGCACATTTTATCCTTGCCTTCTTGGTATCTGAAGTTTAGGCAAAAAAAAATTAGAAAGAGAAAGAAAGGATTCCTTTATTTAATATTCACAAATTCTTGGTGCTAGTAATGATATTGGTTAGAACTAAAGAAAATATTTAGTAATATTTTTGTTGTGTCGTGATTGATTTGTATCAGATTTAAATTGAACATGACGATTTAGGAATTTATTATTCTAGTTCTAGAGCTATAACTAGGAATATTCTTTTTGCCTATATATATAAAAAAGAAGGAGAAAAAAAGGAATACTCTTTGTAAATAAAAAATTCAAATATGCAGAAAATCTAGGCACACTTCTGCTTTTCATATGGGAACCGAATCTTAATCCATTAAATTGCAAGTATAGAATGAGTAAAGGAGTGAAAATGCACCTAAACCATGCGGTGATTTTATGTCCATAGCCGTTAGAAGCAGTATTATGTTGGAACAAGCGTTCATGAGTCACTAGAGCAAAAGTCATATAAATATATGGATTTGAATACTCCAAAGTGATATCCTTCACTTTAGCCTCACTTTAGAAGGTAAAACGAGAGATCTCACCATTAGATCAATGAATTGAAAGTGAAATCCATTCTCACTTTAATGATCCAATGATAAAATATCTTACTTTATCTTCTAAATCGAAGAATTCCACTTTATAATACCTTACCTAGAAATACGATCTTCCCATATTAAACAGGATAAAAGAAATTAAAAAATAAAAAAACTATATTTTGTATTCAAGAGCTAACAATATCATCAAACTATCCGTCTATTGGTCAATACCTACTATGAATTCTCTACACTGTCAGAAATGATGCTGGCTCCAAGTTGAGCTACAGCTGCAGCTCTTCTTCACCTGACAGATAACTCAATAAAAAAAATGAAAAGAAAAACGTAGAAAACCAACCAACAAAGAGCAATTGTCTCTATCTTTTCACTAGAGAACTCACTTTATACTTCTCAAAATAGTAAAAGGACGAAGATTCTCGTATGACGAAGAAGTACAATGTTAGACATGCTCTTAACTACTTGTAAAATGACATTTAAGGCTCAAACATTATTCTGTAAATAAGTTAGAGCATATCCAACCCGACACTTCTTTGTCACACAAGAATTTCTGGTAAAAGACGCCGCCGCCGCAACGCGTCAGCTTCTGTTGTGAATGGGGTCCGACCCTTTCTTAACCGGCCTCTTGTTTGATTGAATGGGATCAAAAGTCACCGAAGGTGCAGGCGCCAAATCCAGCCTCGATTGCGAACCCTCCACCGTGACAACAACCTTCAGGATGCGAGATACTTGAGCAAACGGCAACTCCCCCTTACCCCATTTCAGAGCAAGATCTTGGCTCCTCAGGCCAGAAACCATGGATGGCTGAGAGGCCAAGACGCCGACACAAACCAAAACAAAGAGCCCTCTGAAAGATAGCAGCAAGGGGCTCATGTCTTTTTTTTTTTGGGAGGAACAAGAGCTTCTTTGTTTGAGGGCAAATAAATAAAGAGAAGAGAAGGTAATGTGTGTGATGATGATTGATGAGGCTTCTTAACTCTTGTATTTGTTGTTGCTCATGCCTGCAAGAATGGCAACAACAATAAACCCTGCGGAGTTTTTATCTTGTATGGGATTTGGAAGAATAAAAAAGCAAGAAAAGCAAAAGAAGGAAGGGAGGGTTTTTTTTTTTTTTAAGGTTCACCTCCTCAATCATAAGCATGCTATTTAGGAGGCAAGTATGTAAGGCTGCCTTGGACGACTCTGACTCACTCTGACAGGTTTGAACAAAAAGTTGAAATTGGAACAATTTCCTTGGGAAGCCAAGTATCTTTTTCTTTTTTTTTCTAGTTCGGTTTCCTTCCCTACACGTCCCTATCATTTGCCTTCTTCCTCTTTTTTACCAAACATAGACCGAACCCCCTTTGTGTTGGAGACAACTTTATTGTTGGCCTGCCCCGTCATCTCCTCACCTTGCTGACGTGTCCTCGTGTGTGTGCGCGCTACCATGTCTTGAACACAATGAGATGTGCTGTTGCTTAATTGAAGCAGCATCCTTCTGTTTCATTTTATTGGGGAGATTTTGTTTTTGGGATGAAAAATTTAAGGATCAATTTTCTAATGGAAAGGTATGTATCATCCGCTTATTTCATCACTAATTAGTGTGAGACTTGTTAAATGCTCACACTTAAATTCTAATATTTTTTTACATGATTTGTGAATTTGTCAACCATATTTTTACCCCAAACCAAACTAACCCAAAGTCAAGAAAATGTTTTTTTTTTTTATGGTTACATGCAATTAAATGCACAGCTTCAACAAAGGACAACTAGAGTAGTACATCCCGACAATATTTTATGAAATGACTACCCACCACCCGCCCTAGACCTCCACAAGTAAAACTTAGTGGGACAAAGCATTTGTTTTTTTTTAGGAAGAAAATGAGTATCTAACCTAAGCAATTTAAGGGACAATTCAACCCAAAAAAAAACCCAACAAAATTACAAAATAAATGCTTTCTTGAGACCACTTCCAGAATATGCTTTAGCATTAAATCATTCTTCCTGTTTTACACGAAATAATTCCAGAGAAAATTACTCAGCGCAAACGCAAAAGATTGTTTTAAAATAGACAAGCGATTACAAGTTTTTGGTAAAAAACAGGGGCGTGAATTCAAAAATGCAAGAAGTGGAGAAGTGAAATTGGAATACTTTATTGATGATCACCAAAGAGTGATTTTGGAATACAATTTCCTTGTGAAAGTAGGGATTTAAGTATAAAAGTAAAAGAAGAACTTGAATAAAGAATTAAAGTAAAGGAACTACTACTGAAACAGGAAGTAAAATGCAGGAAAGTAAAGAGAAGTGGCATACATTGGGTTTCCGTGTACTGCTCTCGTCATCAGGGGACTTATGAGTATTTGGTAATCAATGAACCACCTTTGATTTGTTCCTAGAGCCCTTTATATATAGAGTTTCAAAGCCGATAACCGTCGTTCCCCCGCTCTGGCGACGGTTACCGCTCAGATTCCTATCTGGACTCAGGGATGGCGAGTAGACCTCACTGATTAATGGTAAGCCTGGAGGGTCCTGCCTCGTCATCGTGGGTTCGAGGAGCTAGCTGACGTCAGAATAGAGGGGTAACACGATTCCTTGTGCATCGGAGAATCCATAGACCTGATGGGGGTGGCATTGCGGGAACTGAGTTTGGGTCACGTCCTTCTCGTATGGCACAAGCTTGTCTTCGTTGATGAGGATGGGTGCGGAGGGATGATCACCGGGGCCCATGGGTGGACCTGGAAAGGGTGTAAGGGCTGACGGAGGAGTACTCGGAGCATCAGCAGGCAAGTAGGTGTAGGTCTCCGTGATGACCCCGGTGGCGGGGTCAATCCACCGACGGGTGCTCGAGATCCTCATCCCGTTGCTCGGCGGGATGCGCGTCATGGTCTCTTAGAGTCACAAACAAATGAGGATGAGAACACTGCGTTCTCAGTAGAAAACCCTACGTGTAGACTAAACATTTTTTATTCGATTATGATTTAGGCCACTTAAGGGGTCTCTAAGTGTCAATGTATACTAATATTCCTACTTATTTTATTTTTGCTAATCCTGAGCAGCTTTATCTACTTTACTAGGTGACTGTGGAAATTCTAATCTTTACCCTATTTATTAAAGAAGTACAGTTGCTCTTTCTATTACTTGTACGTCAAGTATTAGGGGATGACATAGGCGCATATTATTTATATTTTATAGAGGCGGCCTTATGAAGACCTGACGCCTCACATACATTACATATACACATCACAAACTTATGCATGAGGGGATAAGGGGTTCTCTTACGTGCCTTGGGCAACGTCCTTCTCGCATTATCATGTCCATCATTCTCCTTTGTACGCTGTGGGACCGTCATCCTCATTCGGTGTACAACCTACTCCTTTTCCGTATCTTTGACAACTAGGTAGAGGTCATACCTATGTGGTAGCGAACCATAAATGCATTTAGCATAAACATTGATAGGAATAACCATCCAACTTGCGGGATGGTAAGGGACCTGCCCTTTCTACTCGGCCAGGGGTGGACTCGTACTCTCATAACTCTTTCATATCTTTTTTGACTTTACTTTCACTCTTATTGACTTTGCCTTACTTTGACATAATAATCTTATACTTGGGACACATACATTTATCTCTTTAATCTGACTTCAACATTCACTCAGGCGTAGGCCTGCATTCTCATCATTAACCAATCCATCTGCCAGGATCGGCGAGGGGCTTGTCTGTTGACATGCCAAGTATTATATATCTATGTACTTATCTTCAAGACATACCGGGCCCATTGTGGCCAGAACCTTCTTGAGATCTTACACTTTTTCCCTAAGGTTCATTTATAATCGTTACAAAATTAGGTGATAAATTTCTAGTTATCTAGGATTGTCCTAGAGTCCTAATGACAACCATTCTCTCATGATGCATAATATCACAGATACAGTACATAATATACAGTTATTTACTCTTCATACACAAATTAAAGTAAGGAAGTGCTTGTTGAAATATATGGACCCTTGAGGACTTCTCAAGTTGCTCAGCTACCCTGTCAGTGATCGCTCAGCGGCCTAGGGTTCTCTAAGCCGCTCAGCAAACACTGAGACTGCTCAGGTCACTCAGCGCCCCTCTAGGGTCATTCAGCAGCTTGACGCAAAATCTGTTGTACAACTTTGCTCCCTTACTTGTTCCTCTCATTTTCTTAAGCTTTTCTCATGCAATCCTCTTAGGGCTACTCACAACATATTCCAACAATGCACAAGAAAATACTATAAACTTTCATAAACATAAAAACCACATATTCATAACCAACATACAACATAACACATCTCACACTATACTTTACAACACACAACACACATATGCCACTAGAGTGGTGTTTTGCCTATGTTTACCTACTTGTGAAGAAGGTTTTTTGTTGGTGAAGAAACTTGAAGTAGAGTCCCAATAAGCCCTGAGATTCCAAAGCTTGTTGTCTCCCTTTCTCTAAGATGACAAACTTGAGAATGGAGGATGGTGGTTGCTTGGTTCTTGTAAGGGAAATGAGATGAGTTTTTCTTGGTTACAAATGAGATAAAATGAAGTGGTAAAGCTTGGTGGTGTTTGGTTTCCTCTTGGAGAGAAAGGAAACAATGAAGAAAATGGAGGAAAGGATTAAGTGCAACAATGGCTATGGTTTTTGGTCTTGAAAGTGAGCAAGGAAAAAAAGCAATTTGGAGAAGAAGATGAAATGGAAAATGGCAACTGAATGCTACGGTTGTGTCTGGGAAATTTTGGTGAATGAGTGAAATTAAATAAAAGAAAATTGGAATAGTGGAATAATGTTGTATAGTGAAAAGTATGGGTGGAGGTATGGTGGAGTATGGTGGGTGTAAGGAGAGTTAGTGAAGGCATCCGTGTGAGTGTGTGTGTGTGTGTCGTGTTTTGGTGAGCTAATTTCAGCTCCAAGTGTATGTGTTCGATCGTGTTTGGTCATTAACTGTCCGTGTACGTGTATATTCATACATGCGCGGAAATTTAACGGATATCGTAAAAATTATCTAAATATAAAAGCACTATATTCTAACTGTTTTAATAAGGAATTTAAATCAATTCAAGGTACTCGTAATTTTACTTTCGTAAAAGTGAGTTTTACAGATACCTTTGATACGTAATTAAATTTCGGCGACGACCGAAAATTGATCCGGATCTCGCAGAATTTTGCGAGACCACGAAACCATTACCTTGACTGACATTTTTTAAAAATAAAATTAGTGATTTAATTTTTCAGTCTAAATAAATTACTGGTATTTTTATTTATTACACGAAATCCTTTATAAGGAAAAAAGTGGGATATTACAAAATCTACCTTGGATCAAGTGCATTGACGGCCCACGAAAATCTAAGGAGAATACCTTAACTACCCTTTCGACTAAAAGTAGCATTATTCAATCAAAATAGTTAAACAACTAAGCTAACCATGCGTTATTTAAATTGAAGCTATAACATAAGCTTGTGTTTGCTAGTATGATGTTTCATAATTTCATAATAAGAGTTGATGATTGTGTGTTTGGGTAGAAGAGCTAGAGAAAGGCTTTGAATGATACTTTTGTTGAGGGATAGGGTCATTGTTTTATATAAAAGGAAATTAGAGAAGTTTTTTTTGGGAGACATTAGGATGAACGTTTGTTTGGGAATGAGATAAGATTTGTTAGATTTTGAAAATAAAGATAAGAAATCATTTGAAAGTTAAGTAAACAATAAAGATTTGAAAGTTAAAATGATGAATGAAATGGACTATGTGATTTGAAAAAATAAAAAAATATAATGATGTAGAATATTTAAAATTTGATTGAAACTTGATTTTTTTTATTAAAAAAAATGAGAGATGATTTTTAAAAAAAATTATTTGAAAATAAGAGGAAAGAAATTACAGAAAATCTTTAAAAAAAATAATATTTAAAATCATTTCTTTAACCTAATCTTTTCAAATTCTAAAAATCATTAGAATAACTTGTAAAGCCCAATTAGAATAGCATGTAAACCCTAACAGATAAGATAGTTAGGCTCAAGAACACAAACTATCTGGTCATGTGCCTCTTATCCCATCTTAAACTTTTTGATATAAATCATTGGTTTATGTGTTCTTTTTTCAATTTTTTCTCCCTTAACTCGAGTAATACCAAAGGAGATGTCTCCTCTAGAGGAATCAAACATACGACTCATTGACTCAATATAAAGGAAGATGTCACTTGGACTACTTGACCAAATATATCGTAGGTGTCATACTAATATTTAAAATATAATTTCATGTAATACATGGGTGTGACGTTAATATATAGGAAAATTAAAACATGCTTCATTCCGAGAAGAACGTACCAGGTTGTTCAGAATTGAATTCAATTATAATTAATTTTTATTTTTTAATTATAGTTTAATCATAATTTTGTGTACCTACAAAATAATTAAAATAAACTTGGTGGAGAGATCTTTTCCTTGGCTGCATCCTCAAGTGGAGGATCATTTTGCTTGGCTTAGGTCATTCTCATGCTTACTCAGTTGCCTCGGGTTTTCTTTGGTTGTCAAGTAAGTTCAATTTGCCCATTGTTTCTTCTAGGGGCATTGAGGTTCCATAGGGGCATTGTTTCTTCTTCCATCTGTGATCGTTGTGGATTCCATGAGGAATCAGTTCTCCATTGCATTATAGAGGATCCTCCTGAGAACTCGGTTCCTTAGACGTTAGTGGTTGCTTTTCTTTGCAGATGTAACAAAACAAAGGTAATTAAAATAAGAATTGAATATAAACTTAAAATCAAATCAATATTTATAAATTTTGATAAATGAAATATGTTCTCTGTTTTAAAATACCCAAACACAAAAACTGTAGTTTACGCATAAAATCAAGCCAATGACTAATTTGGTCCCCCAGTGAGTTACGGACCATTTTGGTCTCTCTTATAAAAAATTAAAAATATTTATGAAAATTACATTTTTGTCCTTTCTCCCTCTCCATGCTTTCTCACTTATCTACATCTGCTTCACATTTCCATGACAGTCACCCTTGCTACCATCGCACCAAATCCATCATTGTGTAACATTTAGATTTTTTTCTTTATAAAGATTTCGCTCAATTAATAATTTCGCATAATGAAAGTGTGCTCGAGATGATTATTTAGACTAGAAATGTAATTATAAAAGTTCTCTTATCCAAAATACAAGTCAAAATGACGGTTTCATAAGCTCTCAGAAATTTCGCGAGATTTGAACCGATTTTCGGCTAACACCGGAGTTTCGTCAGGTGTCAAAGGTATCCGTAAAATATCCATCCCTGCCCCCACCACCAGCTTTGTTTTTCATGTGTTTTATGAAGATGCCCAACATGGGCATACAAGCAGAAGCGGAGCAGAGGGAGACAATGATGAAGACACTAAATTCAAGGGACGACTTCAACACAACGAATTTTGTTGATGCCAGTGACCTCGATACCCCCTATTGCTGCTCTGCCTTTCAATGCTCAAAGGGAAACCAAAGCTAGAAAACGTTTGGGACAGATCATTAATTCCCGTTTGGGACTCGATCTGATCTAGCTCAAAATGGCAAAGATTAAAAATTAAAACTTTACCCAAATTTCTTAGTTTATTGAATAGAAAAAAGATAAACAAGCATGGGCTTGAATGTGAACGGATCCGGGTTGCTCAGATCTGTGACTGAAAGAGATGCAAGAGAAGGAATTTTTTTGTTTAAATTTTGTAAAGTTTTGTTTTTTGTTTTTGAAGTTCTGAACTTTTGGAGATGCAAGAGTTGGGTATTGGAACAATGAAGTGGAAGAAGAATGACCCGGCAGCAGTAAGAGGGGGGTAAAAATGAAGGAGGTGGTGGTGCTGACACTAGAAGGGGTGGCACAGTGGGTGGATGCGGCAGTGGGAAGGAGGTGGTGGCAGAGTGGTGAGGGGGCAAAATAGAGGATAGAAATGAAAATCACAAAAGTGATGAAGGGCAAAGTTGATAAATCAAATAAAAATGTTATTAAAATAAAATATGAATTATTATGTAATTTTTTATTAAATTTAATCTTAACCTTTCATTATGTTTTGGATGGCTGAGATTTAAAGATCAAGTTAATCTGTAATTCAGCCTGGACTAATGAAGTCGAAGCCATAAAATCAATCCCTACTTTTGTCATCTCAAACTACAACAAGTGGTATGTAGTGTGCATCGTGAACTGTGCATGTTTTTATTTACAAAATAACAACACAATTTATAACATGTTTTGGATTCACATTTTCAACCCTTTAAAATAAATTATAAAACCTTAAGAGCATGTTTGACATGTCAGATATAATAAGGTTAGATAAAATAAAGCCAATTAAAATAAAGTCTGATTAAATTTTAATACAGTGTTTAAAATGATATTGTATAAGACACTGTATAGGATAAAATTTTATATTTTTGACATAGATACCCTTTAATTAGGGTTAATTAAGTTTTTAGTCCTTATAATATGAAAAAGTTTGGTTTTAGTCTCTCATGACAAGTTTTAGTCCCTGTNGTTACTAAGTGATAGGGGAACTACTCTTTCTTACTAAGTTCTCGTGCTTATTAACATTACGTGTACATACATAGCCGTCTCGAGCGTTCTCTTGACGGTAATTACCTATCAGCAGTTACATACATTACATATACTCATGCATAACAGATTGATCACGATTTGTGGAATATCTATTATCCCCACCATAGCAGTGCCCTCTTTCGACAGTACTATGACGGGATAACCTCACACCATCCAGGTAGGTCCTCTTTCGACCTTCCTGCGGTGGGCTTCCACCTGTCGCGTGCCCTCTCTCGACTCCTCGGCAGTGGGAGGATGTTGTACCCCCACCATAGCAGTGCCCTCTTTCGACAGTGCTAGGCGTGGTAACCGCACACCTTGCAGGGATGCCATATCGACACCACTTGTGGCGGGCTTCCATCTTCAGTATGTCCCTCTGACCTACTGAAATGAGATCGTTATTTGGCATCTCGTGATCACGGCCTTTTTTCAGAATTTTTCAGCATTTCATTTCATTCAGCATTTTCAGCAGCAGTTCAGCATTTATTTTCCTTCAGTACCTGCAGCATGTCATGACTTGTTCCCTATGATTCAATTCATAATCTTTACTTATTGCAAAATTACTTCTAGTTCTCTTAAAGTTATCTTATCATGATGCATGAAATGCTAACAGATTATTTCACATACTGCACATGCTGCATTTACATCAATTAACAATTACAGTCACATCATTGATTGTTAGACTATGTGCCTCAAAACAGTATCCATAACCATTTCTGGTCTCAGACCGCTCAGCGGTACCCTAGGTCCGCTCAACGGTTTGATCCATATCGCTCAGCGGTGAACTTGGACCGCTCAGCGGTACACACCGCTCAGCGGTCACTGGCGAATCTGAAATTGTTTTCTTTGTTTTCTTTCCTTTCTCTTTGCCTTTTCTTATGGTTACTCATTGAGGTTTTTACACATATTCTAACTATTAAAATCCTATCTAGTCCAGGTCACAGGACCCTTCAGAATCATCTCCCTATCCTAACCAAAGTTCTAAACTACTTAAGCATACATACAAACATCAAAACATACACACACATAAACACATAAACATATACAACCACCAAAGAAGTGAGCAAACTAGAGTTACCCACTTCTTAGAGGTTGTTCGGTGGTGGAAGAAAGGCGGGGGAGTCGTCCTCCGAGCTTAGGGCGCGATCCAAGCTTTCCGGCGGAGTTTTTGTAGAGAGTCTCGGGGCAAACGGACAGAGTTTCCCCTATGTTAGGAGTTTTTCCGATTTTTTCTGATTTATGGGCTGGCTATTTATAGCCAAGAGGCTGCCCTTAAAATGACCTTTTATCCCCTATGTTTATTTACAATTTTGCCATTATTATTTTCTTTAAAAATTAATTAATTCAAATGATATTCTTTAGGTCACATCATGAATAGTAATTGGATTAAAATATAATTTCCTTGGCAATCTGATTTCTCTCACGTGGGCTGCCCAAAATTTCACTTTCTCCCAATTCCGTTTCACTGGTGCTTTATCGCTTGCAGTGCCGGTACGTCACGCACGGTCGTCCAAAAAATATTTCGCTTATACCGTCGCGATCCTCTAATTTCCCTCTACCTAGGAATATTAATCTTAGAAGGTGTTTGTGAATTTTCCTCCAGAGAGTATTTTTCACAGATACCTTCGGCTCATTTCTACACTCGTGTTTGCCGACAACCGTTCGGCTCGCGGTTTCGTTCTTTCCCAAACATCCCAATGAGGTCGTGGGACTATTCTAAGGTGTCTGAGACTTTTTCCCTAGTACCGGTGGGGTGTCCAGATACTTCGGGCTCTCTGCTCAATTTTACACGCTAAACGGAGCCATTTTAGTGTCTGCAGAATCGTCTGTAACTAAACAGAAATCCGTTTAACAGGCAGTCTAACCTCATCATCCAATTCTGAGGGTCAGTAGGAATCATTTGAGTGTCATCAAAATTAGTCAGAACTCAACCGAATAATTCCTACAGATTTTCACACAATCTCTCATTCCCAAGGTTCGACGAATAGTTATTCGGCGAAATTCTTACTAAGAAAAGAGCGGGATGTTACAGGAAGCATGAGGGAGAGAATAACTAATTCGAGACTCAATGGCTACGAGCGGGAGTGTTTAAAGGATGAAGTTGAGGCAAGAAAAAGTTAGGCATTTGGTACACTCAATTACTCTTCTCATCTGATATTCTCTTCACTTCTTAACCTCCTTGTTGGTTAGTGATTCCAATTTCTGGTGATTTGCAAGTATCACAAGAGGTTGATGGAATTCTAGCTAATTATCCCCTGTAATTCATTATTTCTTCATGTTTTCCAATTCTCGTTTATCTGTGTCCACATTCACATACTTTTTTATTTCATTTCTGAATTGTAAATGTTGAATTGAACTTACCATATTAAGGAGGGTTTATACATCTATTAGAGTTAACATATAACAATTTGGTGCTCTCGTTCTCCTCACTATGGCCGCAACAAAAGAAAACGCAGCTCACATTGATGCAATGCAATCGAAACTCTCCCAGCTCATTGAAGCAATGGACAAACGAGATCAGCAAAATTCAGAAAGATTCAAATGAATGGAGAATTCATTGCAAGCATTATTGAGAAACACAAATCCTGAACCACCACCAATTGCTCAATCTAATGATTTACAGAACCTCTTCCATCGAAATGCGTTCCAGGTGCAAAATGCGAAGGTGGATTTTCCTCGCATCAATGGCTCAGATGCGCTGACCTAGATCTTCACGACAGAGAAATTCTGTGAGTACTACAACACATCAGACGATTAGTGATATGTGCACAGGGAGTGAACCCAAAATGATGAATTGCATCATGGAAAATGTGGACCAGGTGGCGCAACTTGAACGAGACTTCTTTGGAGTGTTTTGTTTGATATTTTGTCTAGCAAATAAATGGCCATGCCATGGGATTAGGGACTCACCATTGCCTCCATTTACTTCGATCGAGAAGTCATGCCTTGGTTTCAGATGTTGCAATGGAACAATCAGATCCAGCCCTGGAAAACATTCACTCGAGATCTCAAAGTGCAGTTTGGTCCATCGGCATTTAAAGATCCAACTTCAGATCTATTCGAACTAATGCGACAAGGTTCGGTTCAAGAGTACTGCATGAAATTCACCTCACTAGAAAATCGATCGTATGGTGTCTTACCCGAAGCTCTCTTGGCTTGCTTCAATGGCAGATTGAAGCCAAAAATTTGTAGAGAGGTACTTTCTCACCATCCCCTATCCTTGATGCGCGCTTTCTCTTTGGCCAAATTATTTGAGGATGAGTTCTAATTTCAACCCAAAACACCACCCCCAGCACAACAAAATCAATAGTATCCAGAAATAGTAACCTACCTATAATCACCATTCTAACCAAACCATATCACAATCCAACTTACCAATTCTTCTACCCACACCACCCACAAAACCAACATTCCCCATGAGAAATGTATCACCAGCAGAAAATCCAAAGGAGAAGAGAACTAGGACAATGTTTCACATGTGATTAGAAATATTTTTTTTGGTCATAAGTGTCCTAAAAATCAAGTACTAATCCCACAAGTGGAAGAGGATAGTGATGAAGAGAGAAGTGCTACAACTACGGATCTAGGACCAATAGTCCAAGAAATTACATCAGAGGAGCAACAACCACATTTTTCATTCAATGCTATGAATGGAGGAGGACTACACGTGTTATGATTTCAGGGGACAATCTAAGGCTCACCGATACAAATTTTATTGGACAATAGGAGTTCTGACGAATTCCTACAACCAAGAGTAGCACAATTTCTGAAGTTACCAATCCAACAAAGTAAGCAACTGCAAGCGCGCATTGGTGATGACAATTATATCAGAGTAGAAGGCTTTATTCCTAATTTGCAAGTGCAAATTCAAGGGAACACACTGGAGATCCGTGTCTACTTGCTACCGGTGGTGGGAGCGGAATTAGTATTGGGATCATCCTGATAGGCAACTTTAGGTGATTATTCAGGCAACAACAAGAAGATGTTCTTCAAATTTGAGCACGAGGGTAAAGAAATCATATTGTAGGGAATGAAAAACAAATACAACAATACATGTCCAATATCACTACTTGCTTAGAATGTCCCATAAATATTCTATTGATGTACTTGAACAATATTATTGGTTTAAAGAATCATGTGCATAAAAACAAAACACATGACATTAGGAGGGGCTTTCCTTAAGCACTTGGCCAAGAGAAGATTGATCCCTTAAGTGAGGGGATACTCTAAAATAAATAAAAATAAAAAATCAGCTTTATAAAAGAAGGATTTTTTACATATCTATGGCCTTAATAAATTTATAATCCTATAGTATGCTCCACTGAAAAAAATTACGAACGTATGAGTGTTATTAGGAGGGGCTTTCCTTAAGCACTTGGCCAAGAGAAGATTGATCCCTTAAGTGAGGGGATACTCTAAAATAAATAAAAATAAAAAATCAGCTTTATAAAAGAAGGATTTTTTACATATCTATGGCCTTAATAAATTTATAATCCTATAGTATGCTCCACTGAAAAAAATTACGAACGTATGAGTGTTATTAGGAGGGGCTTTCCTTAAGCACTTGGCCAAGAGAAGATTGATCCCTTAAGTGAGGGGATACTCTAAAATAAATAAAAATAAAAAATCAGCTTTATAAAAGAAGGATTTTTTACATATCTATGGCCTTAATAAATTTATAATCCTATAGTATGCTCCACTGAAAAAAATTACGAACGTATGAGTGTTATTAGGAGGGGCTTTCCTTAAGCACTTGGCCAAGAGAAGATTGATCCCTTAAGTGAGGGGATACTCTAAAATAAATAAAAATAAAAAATCAGCTTTATAAAAGAAGAATTTTTTACATATCTATGGCCTTAATAAATTTATAATCCTATAGTATGCTCCATTGAAAAAAATTACGAACGTATGAGTGTTTTGTCTGAAATCGCCACCCCTATGGCGATTCCAGACATCTAATTTTTTTTGTTGTCTGAAATCGCCATAGGGGTGGCGATTTCAGAGTCTGAAATCGCCATCCCATGGCGATTTCAAGCCTATTTTGTTTTTTTTTTTATATATTTTTGAATTTTCTGAAATCGCCTTACATAGTGGCGATTTCAAAAATTTGCTCAACACTTTCATAATTTTTCATTCCAACCCATATATTCAGAATTTTTTCCCCCCAAACCCACCTAAATGTCAAAACCCTAAAAAAGAAAGTATCCTAGAAAAATAGAAATAGACCGCACAACACAACATACCTTCCCAACAACTATAAAAACCCTCAGCCTCGCATGCTCTCAACTTGTCACTACCCACGTCTCTCTCACAGTCCCAATCATAAGTTAGGGTTTTAAGAGTCCACCCCAAAACCCTAATCTTGCTCGCCCCTATGGCAGAAGTAACCGCACCGGAAGTCGTTGATCCCAACAACGCCGCCGCCGCCGCCGCCGTCGACATGGACGTCGAGAAGCCCGAGTTCGGCGACAACGGCAGCGAGCCGAGTCAGAAGCGGGCCAGTGAGGAAGGGGAAGATGAGCCTCAAAAAGAAGAAGAGAAGGAAGACGACGTCGCTTCGAAGAAGCAGAAGGTTGAAGAGGAGGAGAAGTCGGCGGAGGAACAACGCATGGAGAAGATGGAGGAACCGCAACCAGAAGGAGAAGGAGAAGGGAAGAAGGAACCGTGTGAGCCCGTGAAGTTGGGGCCCAAGAGCTTCGGTTCCTCCTTGGAGATGTTCAATTACTTCTACGACTTTCTTCAAGTCTGGCCTCACTATCTCAACATCAACAAGGTATACAATGCAATCTCTTGATCATAGCATGATTCGTTTTGATGATCAATTGAATCTATGGTGTTTCTTTTTTCTTTGCCTGATCTGCCTTGTTTAGTAATTTTCAGGGATTGATTTTCCATGTTTAGGATTAATAAACAAATACCCAGAGGATTAAAGGCACTATTTTCTTTACGAAATTTAGGTGAATTTTGATAGTTGCATACCCTAATGTTACAGAAGGGGGATGGTGGAGTTGAAAAATAGTTTATTTCTTTTGAATGTTTTATATACCTACTGGTACTGATTGATTATTTTTATTGTGCTCAATATGTGTGCTTTACTTTGTGGACATTACTTAAAAATGTTTGAATCCCAGCTTGATTTTCCAATGCTTTTCTTAGAAAATGAAGGACTGAGGAATAATTGTTTGTTATTTTGCATAGTATTTGACCAATATTATGTGTCCTTGTTGGTTCTGATTGGCTTTACTGAATGTTTATGTGAGTACTTCCTGTACTGGTTTACTCTGAAGGGCTGTTGCCTTCATAAGTTGAGTCTTGTAGTGGCTTAGCTTCCAGAAACTGGAGCAGATTTGCATGCAGTTTGCTAGAAGAAGACCCCTGTCATGTGGATTCATAACTTGAATGATATGTTGAAGTCTTTTACAGTTTTAAATTTCAGCCTTCGTGTTCAATTGTCTACCTTCTTGTTGTAAACATATCATGCGCTAGTCATCTCTGGGGCCGGGATCGACAGAAAATTTTTGCCCGGGAGACTCAATTGGGGCTTGGATAGACAGAAATTTTCTGTCTCCTGTGTCTTTGTCCCCATGGCCTGTCTTTGGTACCAAACACAGCCTTATGGCTATTAGTAATGACCTTTGCTATGCAAAGGTTTCCCTAACTGCATTAGAATGGTCTGTTTTAATGCAATAATTTTTTGAATTGCTGTTCAGTGCCTTCTAATGCGATATGGCTACTCAGTTTCACTACATATTTTCATGTCAGGATCAAAATCTTGAACTGCATGAAAATTGATTGCCGCCAGATGTAGAAATTGGGATTTAACAGAGTTCTATTGTAGGATTTTGTTGTTTCTTCCTTTCCCTATATAATGTAGTGTGATATATTGCAATATCTGCAACCTGAAATCCTGAATCTGCATCTTAATGAATCCACCTTGACTTGTTTTGTGTTTCAGTATGAACATTTGGTGTTGTTGGAATTGCTCAAGAAAGGCCACGCGGAGCCTGACAAGAAGATTGGTGTTGGCATTCGAGCTTTCCAAGTCCGCAAGCATGCTACCTTTAAAAGTAGGTGCTTCTTCCTCATCAGGGAGGATGGCTCTGTTGATGATTTTAGCTTCCGCAAGTGTGTGGATCACATCCTTCCCTTGCCAGAAGAGATGCATCTGAAACCTGGTCAGAACAAGGCATTAGGTGGTGGTGCTGCTGGAGGCAGTGGGGGAAGGCATCATGGAGGTAAAGGAGGCAGAGGGAGGGGTGGAAAAGGAGGTGGGCATGGCCATGGGAGAGGAGGGAAGCGGAGACATTGAGTACAATAGAGTTATTGCTGGTCAGAGAGTGCTTTTTGGGATCTAAAATGTTGTGTATACTTGACCGGCCTATTTAACGTGTCCTGCTAAATTATGCTTAAGAATTTTGATTTTGAAATTTTATTACAAACGGCTATTTATAAGTTTTGCAGTTTACGGGCTAAATTGGACTCAGATTTCAATAATGATAGAAATTATTATGTTAGTGGTGTGTGTGTGTGTGTGTATATATATATTTTCTTTTTTCCAAAAATGTTAGACCAGCTTAATGCTTGTGAAAATAGCGACATGATTGATAAAATGTGAATTAGTAAGTGTAAAATAAAAATCTTAGTTACATTCTTCTTATTTGAATGACCTTGCTTAAGAGAATAACCACCGAACCAATCAAAGCACGCTGCAATTGCATGGTCTAAAAATTAATGTTTCAAAACGTTGGGGGGGGGGGGGGTATGTGAGTTGCATAATCATGTTTTACATTCCTGAGAATTTGAATATGGAAAGTAATATTGTCATGTATAGTTATTTTTGGGAATGGAAATTGCTTTATTTTCAATATCACATTCCTTATGTCTTTACGGGAATGTTGGATTCTTGTGAGAATGAAATGTTGTGAAATGCAAAAAGACTAAATTGTCCCTAAATTTTACATCCTTGACAACTATCATCATCATTAGACCATCATTAGCGACTGACATTTGATGCTGACCATCACAGTTGACCAATGTTGGGCCATTGCCGATCGATCAACAATGAGCCACTGTTGATCAATATCAGACCACTATCAATAGACATTGGACCACTGCTGTCGATGCCAGACCACTATCGGTCGACATCGGGGTCTGGCATCGGACTACCATCATCAATATTGAACTACCTCTAGCACATATGGTTTTGCATTCCCAAAAATGTATTGTATTTCTAAAAATGTTGCTAACAATTCAATTTGTAACAAAACGATAACATTCCCAGGACGCGGTATTATGCAATAATTAAAAGGAAATATGACATTACGTCTTAATATATACATACATACACGTGTGCGTTCTTGCCTCCATGATGATACAGAAAGTGAAAATAGTGTATTTTATAAACTCATTTTTTTTTTATAATAGCTTGAATATTTTGCTTATAGTATTGTGAGCAGATATATGAATCTTACGCAAACTCTATTTAGTGAAAACTGATTTTTAATTAATTCTTTTGTATGCCTAATTCTATAATTCTAAATAAATTAGACAAATTTATCAACTTGAGATTAATTAAAGTGGTAGATATTTAGTATTATAGAATTAATCTTTTAAGAGATTTTAGTTAGGTGAGGTCGAATTAGTCATATTTATAATAAACCAATTCAACTAAGCATAGATTACATTTTTTTTGACGTGTAGTTTTTTCTTGTTTTATTTCTTCGTTTATTTTCAATTCATATGGTCAACATAATTGCTTTTATTGTTTTCAGGTTTTGTTATGTTCTACTACTGTTCTTTTTTACTCTTTTTTTTTAACAATAAAATTTACTAGTTTAGTTCACCGATAACTTGAAAGAAGGAAAAAAAAATAAAATCAAACGCACCTATAAATTATCTATTGAGTGAATACTCATTTTTGCACTGAGTTTATTCGTTTGAATAACTTTAGTGCTTAAAATTAAGAAATTAACTCTTTAATTCTTGAAATTCCAAAATTTAGGTCAAGTTAATCTTTGAAACAAATAAATCAAACTAACTTCTCAAATTTAAATGTTTGATTCAAATTAGTCACATTATCTTAACTTGATTCATATTTAGAAACTAACTTGACTCAATTTAGAATTTGGGAGAAATTTGGAAAAATGCTCATTTTGGTTCCTAAAAATGTGAGTTAGAGTCATTTTGGTTCTTAAAATTCAAAATATGACTTTGAAAATGTAAGTTATAAGTCAAATTATTATCTCAATTCATTATCATTATTTTATTATTATGTTTTCACTAATTTTTTTGCATTAAACGAGAATGTGATAACAACAAAAGTTGTATGGCAACACTAAAAGCTAAAAATATGGTTGTGACAATACTTAGAGCTACAAATTGTCATTGTTATTACAACTTCATTTACCACCATAATTACTTTAGCTACCTCATTTGCAGTTCCAATTGCAGCTACTATGTCTCAATTGTAGTTATTGTTCTTTTTATTGTAATAACTCAATGAAAATGTGACAATATAATGAAATGGGAACCAATTTGACCTACAACTTATAATCTCAAGTATTAAAAAGTCAATTTTTGAATTTCAAGAACCAAAGTAACTCGAGCTTACACTTTTAGGGACTAAATGATCATTATCCCAATTCAATTTATTTGTATTTCATGAACTAACTTGTCTTTTGATTTTTTTGGTAATAGAAGG